>VYZP01067244.1:199192-216559 GCA_013400635.1 Hypocryptadius cinnamomeus
GATGACCTGCTGCTTACTAATGTACATATAAACATTATCAAGCTGCAGGAAAGGTGAGGTCTGTACTTTCATTCTCATGGAAATCTGTCCTGCCTTGCAGCTGGCATGGGCAAAAAGCATACTATGAAGTAGGAGAGATACTGTAAATCCAGTTTATAATTTTTCAAGATTTCTTTAACTAAGCACATAATGCTTGTAATTAGTATTTTTAATCTGTTTTAACCTGCCATTTTCATGAACTAAATAATTCACATTTCTTCCCAAATCATCTTCAGCATCTAATGCAGCTTTATAAAGCAGTCTACACTGGGACTGATCTGCAGCTGTGTAACCTTGCTCCATTCCTAATGATGAGAAAGATCAATAAAATCGATTTGATTCCTTCCAAGCTAGGAAAGAGTGAGATGAGTTTTGTGTCAATACACCAAATAGCTACATCCATCGCCTGGGTCTAAGAGATGCAGATACTCCATGGAGTCATTTCTTTGTTTTATCACTAGAGTTGCAAATAATGTTATACTTAGACCTTCTGGTCTTGGAGGGAAGAGAACAGTGTACAGGCATCTGCTTTCTATCTTCTTAATTCTCAAACATACTGTAGAAGTGGCTCTAACACAGCCAGCAAATTTTAAAAAAAACCAACCAAAAACATTAAGAATAAAAAAAAATTTGATTTCACAGTTTTTATTCTCAGTTTTGTAAATTGAGATTGTCAATCCTGCTGTCTTCAGCTGTCACTAAACTCCTGAAACTTTGAACTGCTTATTTCATACATTGCTGAGAAATGCCACTGAAGTGACTTTCAAATGACTAGTAGAAGCAGATTGTATTGTTTAGGAAATAAGCTTGATTTTTGTGTGGTTGCACTTGACATCAGCATCTCTACCAAGCTCTTTACTTGCAGTAGTCTCATTTTTAGGGTAATGTGTTGTTCACTGTGTAATGGTTTGGTTTGTTTTTTTTTTTGCTTCTCTTTACAATTAGGGTGAAAGATCTCTTTCCAGACTCAGAAATAGATAGGTATGCACAATTCATAAGTGATTCCCTGAAGAGGACAAAGACGAGGGAGTTTGTGCCCTCCCAGGAGGAAATACAGGCTCTTCTTACCCGTGAGGAAATGACCACGACAGTGTATTGCCATGGTGGTGGCTCCTGCAAAATAACCATCAACTCCCACACCAGCGCTGGGGAGGTAATGCATCAGTAGAGTTAACCAGATGTGAGCACATCTGTGTCTGGAGTGGGTCTGTTGAAGGGACATCCTTTTCCCCTTTATTTCCAGTTTCTCTCTTTTTTTTAAAATTACATCTCTTTTGCTGTATCTTCAGGCAAAGTTCAGTTTATTCTACAAGGCCAGTGCCCAGGTTGCAGAGTATCACTTGAAAACTGTGTTGAAAATCTAAACACTTCTGGTGTTCTGCCCTTTGTCTGAAACTTGCTAAACACAGTTTTATGGACAAGGAGAGATTCCAGTTCATAATGGAATCCTTCTGAGAAGGTTATTCCACCAGTAACTTAATCATTAGCAGGTTGAAGCAGCATTCCAGGTTGCAGTAGTCATGTCTGTGAAAACATTAGTGCTAAACAGAGCAGAAAGTGGAATTGTTACTAGAGGAACTGAGAATGTCACAAAGACATCTGAATCCATTTTGTGCCTATATCTTGTGCAGAATTTTAATTCCCCCATCCTCAAAAGGGTAGCGAAGATTGAAAAGATTCAGAGAAGAAAAGCAAGGATGATCAAATATGAGTAATGACTTCATTGCAGGGAATGATCTCTTAGGGTTAGAATTCTTTAATTGGAAAACATGGTAATTAAGGGGAAATGTGATGGAGATGTATGAAATGATAGGTGTCCTGAAGAGGTAGTGATTGTTCATTGTGAAAGGGGGAGTGATGCCTACTGTGTGATGTGTCTGCTTTTGCAGGTGGTTGAAAAGCTGATCCGAGGGTTGGCCATGGAGGACAGCCGGAATATGTTTGCACTCTTTGAACATAACCAGCAGGTTGACCGTGCTGTGGAGAGTCGGGTGATAGTGGCTGATATCTTGGCCAAGTTTGAGAGGTAAAAGAATGCTTCATGAGACCTTTAACTCCTAGTTGGATGTAACACTGGATTTCAGAATCCAGGGTCACCTTCAGATTGTGATTTGCACTGTGGATATTCCAGTACCATGGTACTTCTCCTTACTGGTTTTTTCCCTTCTCATTCTCTTGTATATTTTACAGGCTTGCTGGCTCTGAAGAAGAAGAGGAGGAAGGACAGTGGCAACTGTATTTTAAGCTTTATTGCTTTTTGGATATTGAGAATGTTCCCAAAGATGGGGTGGAATTTGCCTTCATGTTTGAGCAGGTAAGCTAACTCTGGGAGAATGATTTGATTTTGAGAATGGCAAAAGCACACAAGAGGATACAGAAAACTGGTTTACTTTCATTAGAAGTGGGAATTCTGGTTGTAGCAGAAGAATTTAGCGTGCTTGATTTTTGCCTGGAATCTACTAAGCAGATAGACCGTGAAATTTTCTAGGGAAGATGAGTATTGGAACAAAAGCAAGAAAAACTAGCAAAGGCTTAGAAAAAATAAAACACTAATAAATTAATTTTTTTTAAACTTGGTCTTTAATTTTAGAAGGCAGAGAAATTCGGGTAATGATTTATGAGAATCATTAAAAGTAGCTGCTTGCTTACAACCTCAGTTGTACCAAACTCCCTCTTCACAAGGCTTTCAGTCTACACAGCTTTAACTGGCAAAGAGAAGTTACAGTAGGAGAGTAGGTGTTACCCAGACATTAGATGGATGTGCAAAAAGCCCCATTAATAGATTTCACAGAAAAACAGGCAGAGGGAAGCAAGAGGTTTGGGGGAGACAGCAGGTGAAGGAGGAAGAAGGGGGAGGTACTTTTGTGTAATGAAAATGAGGTTGAGAATCTTGAATTTATTATCTATTACTCTGGTGTTGAATATAATCTTCACACAGGAGCTTTAGCTGGTACAGCACAAAAACAAATTGCTTCAATTCTGGTCTCTCCCATCTGTTCCAGACCTAAAAGGTTCTCATTGTAGGACTTTCTGTACAGGATAGGAGCCCCTCAAAGATCTTTGTCTTGTTCAGGCTTGCAGAAAGAGGTGTTCCCCCCCCCATATCAACCACTTGCAGACTTGACATATTTATTACAATGTCTGCTCTGACCTCCCGAATTATGTCTGTCCTACTGGGATCAGCAGATGTGACAGGAATCTCTATGTGGACCCAGATGTGAATAAAGTGTGCTTTTGCTTTCTGATGAGTTTGGGGGACTTGTTGTTTGTAGGCTCATGAAAGCCTCATAGCTGGACATTTTCCTGGGCCGGAGGACACTCTGCAGCGTCTGGCAGCTCTGCGGTTACAGTATCTTCATGGAGATTATTCCAAAATGAGCTGGACCCTTGATGGAATCTACCCAGTTAACAGGCTGAAATCCAAAATACTGCACTCAACAAAGAGCAGCAGCACCAGTCACACTCTGGAGAGGAGACGGACCAGCTTCCTAGAAGGGACATTGAAGCGTAGCTTCAAGACAGGATCTGTGAAGAAGCAGAAGGTAGAAGAGGAGCAGATGATGGAGATGTGGGTAAAAGAAGAGCTTTCAGCTGCTCGGGCAAGCATAGCACAAAAATGGACCAAGCTGCAGGGGCTCTCTCAGCATCAGGCCATGGTGAAATACATGTCCATTGTAAAGGAGTGGCCAGGTTATGGGTCAACCCTCTTTGATGTTGAGGTGAGTGGTTAATAAACTCCTAAAACCACAGCTGAGGAGAGGTATCAGTCTAGAGAACAGATAAAGCTGTGTGTAACAGAAAGGAATTTTGGGAACTGGATACATTTTGCCTTAGTAATCTCAGGGAAAGCCTGAAGTAGCACAATAGCCAAAAGTTATGACACAGAGAGCACAGAACAAGCAAGGCAGGGCATCCTGGTAAATGAAGGGAGACAATGGCTTCCCACTTTGTTAGAATAATGGTGGAATGGGGGAGGAGAGAGGGGTTTAAGAAAGCGGTGGCTAGTGAAAGTGAAAGTAAAAAAAAGTTCGGCTGCTCTTGCCAGCAAGAAGTACAATCCTGGTCTGCAGCAGTACAGCAGAAACTGGGCAGACTGGGGCTTGTACAGCACTGTGCTCAGCCTGCTACAGTAGGAGGCCACAGTTCACTTCTGTCAGTTTTGCTGCTCCTGAGGTGGATCACCATGGGAAGTAGCTTGCACTCACTGCATTATCTGTAAAATAAGAAGTGGAATATTGACTCGCTACATCACTTTAAAATCTGATGAGGGCTGTTCCCTATTACAATTATTTATTACTCAACTAGTATTTGACTCACAGCTGTGTCACTTCCGAATCTTTGCACCAGCAGTGCCTCCAACATACATTCTGCAAGTACCCTGATTTGTGTATTGAATTGAAATGTTCTATAAGAGCTAGAAACAGAGGGCTTTTTCTTGAATGGAAAATTATTTGATCCTCCACTGCATTTATGCAAAAGGTTGTGTTTCTCTTTCTGCAGTGCAAGGAGGGTGGATTCCCCAATGATCTCTGGCTTGGCGTCAGCACAGAGAATGTGTCTGTCTACAAACGAGGGGATCCTAAACCACTGGAAACTTTCCAGTATGAGCACATTGTTTTCTTTGGAGCACCACAGCCCAACACCTTCAAAATTACAGTGGATGAGAGAGAAATGTTCTTTGAAACCTCCCAGGTACGTGAAAGCACACAGCCACTTCAGTTAAGCTTCAAGGAATAGAGAGGTTTCTGTGCAAGAACTCTTGACTAATGGACTACACAGCCAAGGGAGAAGATGAAGGGTGCTTAAGCCTAAAGGGCATGGTACCTCTTCTTGAATACAGGAATGAACAAAAAAATTAGGCTGGTTAGAAAGTGAAGGAGGTTGATTGGTATTCCAGTGGATCAAGAGTTTTCAGTTCTGGGTGCTCTTCAGTTTGCCTGGTTTTTTTCATTCCTTTCCAGTAGATGAATGGGGACTTTCACAAACTTAAAAAAAAAAAGATTTAGTAGAATGGAAGTTGCTTTTCTTTGAGCTAAAAATATTTTAAAGTGTTGCTACAGCGGCACACAAACTTGTCAAGCCTTTCTTTTCTTACTGTCATGTTCACATTTAGTATTAACATGCAAAATTGATTGTGTCATGACTTTGGAGAAGGGGCATCTCTTTCAGCAAAATGTCCTGTATGCCTCAGCGCACTGAGGCTTTCAAAGTGCTTATGCTGTGTTGCTGTGTTCTCTCCCCAGGTGGGCGAGATAATAAAGATCATGAAAGCATACATCAACATGATCGTGAAGAAACGCTGCAGTGTCAAATCTGCCACCAGTGTGGACAGTCATGCAAGCATCTGGACTAGGTGATATGGATGAACTGGCACTAGTTTAGTCATGGGTATTTGCAACTTGCCAGCACAAGTGTAGCAAAGATGTTTTTTAAGAATTCAACTGACTACTGTATTTAAAACCTGAAGTGACATCTACAGTACCATAGGATTTGCACCTCTGCCCAAAGACATTAAACAGTTACAACTGTTGTGAAATACTAATGACCCATAACTTGTTTTCCCCTTGCTTGTTTGATGAACAATTTACCTTAAAGAAGCAAAGTCAGAAGCATCCTCCTCCTCCGTGTCCTCTCTACTGCTTTCACTATCACCTGTTATACTGGCAGAAAAATTTACAAGGATCATTTCTGCAGGACAGGAGACAGACTAAAGCTTCCTTAAGAATTTTGAACATGCAGTCATCTGGGATCATGTGATCACAGCATGGTCTGCTGAAAGAATATTTATTTATTTTGCAAACAAATCTAAAATATAAATCACTGTGGGTTTGGTTTTTTTTTTTCTTCAGGATGTACTAACAATCTGATCTGGTTTTAAAAAGAAAAAGCCTTTGTATAATTGAAGCCAAGTTGTCCAACAGAGAGGTCAAACCCTACTTGAGAGAGCATTAAACAAAGAAACAAATAAAAAACACCCAAGGTGGTTGTTTACCTTCCAATAAAAGTTCACAGGTACACAACTGTAAAAAGTGGCACTTTCAGTTAAACTTCTAAATACTCCAGTCTAGGCTAGCACCACTGAAATAGGCCCTAAGGTCACACTGCAAGCAGCACCTCTTGCATAAAAAATAACGACTGCTGTTCTCCTGTACAGCCCACGAGGGGAGATGGTTTTAGTACCATTTGCAGAAGAGCTGCTCTTCACAAACTCCAGGTATTGGATGGAGGTTGAAGATTTATGGTGAGCAGCTTGTTTGCATTAAGATCTTTCTTTCTTTAGGTGGGATTTTAGGGTGACTGGGGTCCCTGAACTTAGTTTTAAGTGAACTGTTTCCTACTGAGTTAATAGGTGCCTAGATAAATTGTTACAGGCAACATTTTTACTTCCTCTTTACTGCAGTTAGCAAATGCCAAATCCTTCATCCACCCCAACTTTTAACAAGAACTGCTCACATCACTGAATCCCCAGATCCCCATCCAGTCTCCTCTAGGTCCTTAGTCCTCGGCAGAACTTGAAAACAATTCTATTTTGCCAAAATAACTGCTTCTTGGAAGTTTTTATAGCTACCTGCAATTCGAAGAAGCAGAATTTTTTTCTTTTCCATGAAAGACGACAGTCATCTTCAGTCTCTTGACTTCAGGAAGTTAATTGTTTAAAACAATATTCAATATCAGTCCCATCATAAATTAGTTGTATTAACAAACAGGAAACCTGGTGGTGAGCCATTTTCCATGACCCTTGTCTAGTCTTGGGATCCCAGAATGCAAAGGCCCATGAAACTGCAGAGCTGTATGTGATGTGGGCCTTCTTCCACATTTAAATTGGCTGTCTCCATTCCTGAAGTAGCAGCAGCTAAGGCCTGTTAGCTATGAAACAGAAATTGCATAGAAAAGTAGGAATTAGTATGCAACAGGTTCCATTCCAATTAATCATCAAATTGTGCCAATATTACTAATACTGTGTTGCAGAGCACTAGTTTTGAGGGTGACAGTACAAGAAGAAATGTGCATAACCCCTGCTCCTCTCTCATTTCCACTACACTGCAGCATGTGCGAACACGCCGTGCACTTGGTACACGATCATCCAAAGAGGGTGGCCCCTGCTGTGCATCATCCCTTCAACTGGAGTTTTGCCTTAAATAGCATCACTGATGGAGCCCACACACACCCCCTTGTAGTCACAAGGAATTAAGAGATGACCAGGTCACAGATGGGAGAGAACAGGAATGCAGAGGCCACCTGAGAAGCAACACTTTGTATACACTGCATACACTGGCTCGATCTCTAATGTATCAGACTAGGCTTGATTATCCATGTCCTAACTCTGCACTAGCTCTGTGTTCTGGCTCTTGGGTTGCTGCAGGCAGCTTGAACCCACTTGAAACATAACTCCCACTACTATTTGTTGTAATTTTGCTCATTTCTATTATAGAATTCCTTCTTCTGTCTTTTTTTAATTTGTAACTGGCTTTACAAGATGAAAGTTTAATAAATTATTGGATTGCACAGGCTGTATTCACTTCCAGGCATTGTGTGCCCATGGGTTTACTCAGAGTTTAACACTTGGAACGTGCAAGTGAAAAGCAGGCGTCATCAGCATGAGGATACAACAGCCCTTCCTCCCAGAAGCAAGTTGTGGGGTCAGTAGAAAATAGTTTGCTGCTACAGTGGGGAAGGTTTGTTTCCAGCTTCTGCTTTTCTCTCTGGGGCTGAGTCATACCTTTGCTCAGTAGATGTCCTGCTGGTTCTGAGACAGCCAAGCAAGGAATTAATCATCTCCCAAGGCCCAATCTGTGGCATCAGTTCCATACCTATTCAGCACCTCCAAAGTCACTAATAACAGAAAATCACTTCTGGCTCAAATAAGCTGCCAATATGCACTTCCCACTCAAGTGCATGGCCTGGCCACGGTACTCGCCTAAGAACTTGTGTCACTGAAGTAAATTGGGACTGGTAACAGCTGAGCTCTCAGCAACACAGACAGACCATCCCACTAGCAGACAAAAGTTCCTTCAATCCATACACAGGTATGGAATCCAAGCAGTGATGCATAATCCCCATCATTTTGCTCCCCTTTATAACTTGGTCAGATGCTCTGAGAGCCTCAGGACCCTAGAGATCAGTCTATACAATATCACTTCTAACTGTTCACAGATTCTATGTTCTTCATCTTTATCCCCTTGCATAGATTTTCCAGATCTTTATTTGAGGCTGCAAATGCCTCTGCTTACTGCCAGCTAGCCAGTCTCCTTTCTGGGCAGCTGTTGAATTTCATACTGCACTTATATCATTAACACATCTCTATAAAGACAACAACCATGCACTGCTGCAGGTGCAGTATGACTACAACAATACACACAAATGCATTTATTGAATGGTAGCCATGAATAACAACCCAAAGTGGTGCCCAACTAAAAGCCTTCTCTGACTCCCTTTTTCAGTGTTTGATCACCCTGTCAGGTTGACATGCAGTCCCTCTGCCACTCCATCCAAGTACTGCTGTAATAGTTAATTCAAGTTTGAATGCTCTGTTTATTTTATATGAACTAGTTTCTAGACAACTTATGATCAGCACCTACATCATAAACATGAAATGGTTTATACACAAAGACAGTGCCTCAGGTAAGTTGTTTCACAAAGTCCTGTGTCTAGTTATTATTGGCAGTAAACTTGAAACATTTATTTGTATCTGGTTTTAAAACACACAGCCTCTCCCTATGTAGGCTGTGTATTCTATTATTACCCTGTGCATTTGCTTCAAAGTAACATGCTCCCCTTGGGCCTTTAAGCAAATCTCACACAAGAATTCCAGCCCCCTCTGTAAAATATTAACTCCTAAAGCAATAGGATGCACATTTGCCAGGCTCTTGGCTACGTTTTTTGACCAGGGATGCCTAATGCACAGCTGGGATACACCTTGGCCCCGTTCCCCGGTCAGCAGTGAGGTGAAGGGGATCACCAGGGACAGTCACCTACCCCAGTACCAGCTCAGCACTGCTCCAGCACGGCTGTGACACCCAGCTGGGAGGAATCCATCACACGGAGCACCCAGATTCCACAACCCTGCTTAGGTCTGAATGCAACCCAGAGCAGAGCAGTCAGGTGCTTGATTCCTGCTTCCTGCCAGACATCTGCTACCCACCACTGGCTGGGGCAGCCCGGATAGCTACAGAACAGAGCTCTGGTGCCCCACAGCCCTGCTCCACCTCTTCCTCACACTGCACCCAGGAACGTGTCTGGGGCTCCTCATAGCCCTCAGGCTCTGGCCCCCAGGCCTTCCCCAAAATGCTGTGAGGGCTCAGGATTACCAATACAAACATGTTCTTCCTGTGAAAGCAAACACTTACAAACCCTGAGTGACTATCATAGTGACACAGCCTAAGAAGACAAACTCAGTTGGCTCTGTACTGGGTTAGACACTGGACACAGTTTTTGCAGGGCCACTAATGAGGCACACACATCATTAGGAGCAACTTACCTGTCTTGTTCCTTTCTCCTGTTGCAGTGTAAGGTTGAAGGCAAGGCAGCTGCCTGATGTGGGGTACAAAGGCACTGAATCTGCATGAGAAGAGATACCCTGGTTGAAAAAGGTGTGGAGGGAGTTCCTTGGGGCTGGAAGAAGGGGGAACTGGATGTTGTCCACAGCAAACTCCCCGTTGTTTTGTCGTAAATACTTAGGCCAGGATCAGGAAAGCTGCTCTCAGCTTTTCTGCTTGCAGAAGAGGAGGACAGACCCACCCTGCCAAGGTTGTGGTGTCCTGCTGCTACAGGATGTTCCAGCTGTCCACAGTGGCTGTTGCAGCCCTTTCCCTGCAGCCCTTGGCAGTGCTGTGGGGCTGTTGGCAGTGTTTCAGCCTTGTGGCTGCTGCTTCATAGAGGAAGTGGTGCTTTCTGGTGCCCTTTCCTGGCAGCTTGTGGTGGTGCAAGGCTGCCTGCATGGATCTTGTGTCTGCAATGGTGTGTTCTCCATCTGGTGGCTTAATGGTCAGTGCTGCAAAGCAGGTGAGAGAGGAGAGGTACAAAGAAGAATGGTGTCCACAGGAGACAACAAAAGATGGAATTTCAGAAACCCAGTCTTTCCTCAAAGCAGCTCACAATGCAAGTCGTGGGCAAATGTGACTTCCCATTATCCACACCCATTTATAATTCACACTCTCATTTAACACAAGACACTCTTCAAATACCCAGATTATGTTCATGAAAAAAAGACATTTCAATGAAAGTTCAGTTGCTAATGGTGATGACATTCACTCATGCATATTTGAAAACCATCTCAACCCACTACTTTGTAAGTTTAATTCGAATATGCATATAAGACCTGTTAGCTTTACCAAAATGTAAGCACCATGGTTTTGTACAATTATCTTCTCTGAAAAGTCTCCTTAAAGGGAACATGACACACGGCATTTGAAAAGAGAAGTTTTATAGAAAGCAGAAGCAGTACTCTTACTATCTGTATGAGTGTCCCAAGACACAGCATGCAGAAAAATATCTCTGTTCTCCTTTGTTCTAGCAAGAAATGCATAAGAGGCCAGCATAATTCAGGAAGCACATTTTGAAATAATTATTTTGTATTGCTGGAATCCACTTTTTTAAAAGTCACCTTGGAGTAAATTACTCTATTTATGATGAAAAGTAGTAAAACAAAGCACTGTTGTACTGTTTGTAATTATAGTCCCTTCTGCATTGGTAAAGAGAAACCCATAAGGACTTACAGTCTGTGCTGCAGTACTGTGTCATCACAATAAAAACCTCATCTGGTATCCTCCCCTACCCCCACAAATCTGTAAAAAATCTTAGTTACTGACAGATATTATGACAGAGTATGCAGGAATTTTCAGTGTCCAAATACCATTGCTGTGGTTTAGCCATAAAGAATATACCCAAAATAACAGTATTTTATAAGGGCATTTAACATATGCACCATTTGCAAGTTAATTTGCTATTAACAGAATATTCCCTCTAGTACTTTGTCAACTCTCATCGTAAAACTCAGAAATAAATGGGAAAGGTCCATTAGAGTGGCAACTGAATTTTATTCTCCAGTATGGAATCTGTTTTTCCTAAGCTCAGTTCTTTAATATTGCTCATAGGTCTTGCTTTAAAACTGTGCAGTGTCTGTTCAATTTGGTCAATAAGAACTTTATGTACTTCTTGACAACAGAATGAATTTGACTAACTTTTAGAAACCTGGGTGTTATATATCCCACCGTGCTCCATACACACAGCAACAGCAGATGCATGAAGGGCCCAAATAGTACTTCCAACTTGCAGCAACAAAAATTGTAATGTTTGGTCTTCATTTATTTGCAGCCACACCAAAACCAAAAAATCACTAGCAGGCCATGAAATTTACTTACCCCTTTCAAAAATGTTTACATGTACAACATATGTCCAAAGCAACAAGCAGATGGTGCATTTGGTTTAAGGGAAAAATGCTGAGAAGTACAACAAAAGCATCAAGCCCAAAGGGTGCTCATGCATAAAGACTTGTTGATTCCTACGTCCATTAAGTTAGCGATGCAGAAACACTTTTGAAATAAAAATGCCTGCTGGTGTAGAGGCAGATGTGGATTAACCTTTCCATGAACCAGAGTCTCCAAGGCCTGGGCAAAATTCAGGAAGAGGAACTGAACTTGTACACTTTTTGCCTAAAGCTACCACAGCTGGCAGATAGTCCGTCCTCTGGGATGAAAGAGTTTTGGGACTCCACTTCTCAACTCCACTGCTCTGGGACCTGGGAAAACATTTCTCTGCTGCCATTTCCCTGTACATCATCTTCAGTTTTAAGATTAATGTTTGTGAAGCAGATGACCTTGTTAGTCATCTTGCACAATAGGATGTTTCTCCCAGCAAGCTAAAAATAACACTGCCCTTTGACCAGCAGTCAGAAATTTTGGGCAGCTGGAATTCACAGCTCAGACATCACTTAAAATGAATACATCTTATGCTTTAATTGCAAGTGTTACTTAGCTGGAAGTAGTTTAACTTTGCCTGTATTTTAAGAGGCATTATGGAGGGAGCCTTTATACACTGCCTTAACCTGAACCTTGAGGTGCTAATGAACTACACCCTGAATACAACAAAAAGGCACAGAGGAATGTTCCCTGTGTAAGCCTGAAGCAGCTTGATAAAAGCTAGGTATAACTAAGTTTTCAACTGCAAAAAGAAAATTTCTGGCATTCTTTTTAAATACATCAAAGATAATGTATTACCTCTAAAGTTTTCTTACTGTGGTAACACGCATTTTCTGGCTTTAATTCTGATCACAGCCCCTGTGCTGTGCTTTTTTACCCAGTAATTAATGACCCATACCTTAGCTCTGATAACTGCTTCTGTGGAAATAAAACCATTGTAAGCAGTTCACTGTTTTATTTAACTTTATTCTTTCAATAACAATACTGCCAAATAATCTTCCTGTGTATTTCAAATGAAGTAGGTTATTCACCTGCACTAAGGCCATAGTGCTTATGCACAAAGGAATTACCAGTGATTAGACAACCTGGGTGTGATGAAACAAACATGAGAAATAGGGCCTGAAAAAATTATTTACATCATTTATAAGAATAAAATATACAATTTTTAATAAAAAGTATATATCCTTTTGTGTTGAATCAGGATCTTACTACTAATTTCCACTTTCCTTTTCAGATTCACACCTAAAAACGCTCAGAGTATAAACATCTATAAAACTACTAAATCTCAAAACATGGGAACTTGTAAATAATTTTTCCCACTTATTACTGTAGTTAGAAAAAGACAATAACCAATAGTTATTTAGTCCATTAAGTCAGAAGTCATTTGGCAAAGCACTTAGGCATATAAGCTAAACCAGAAGACATCAGGAACCAGACTTTGCAACATTTCAAGCACTTCTTATACCAGGTTAAGTTAAAGAATGAGAGTTATTTTCATCATAACTACATTTTCTACAATGCAGTTTCATTTTTACCTCAGGAAAAGCAAATGTTCACAATTGTGCCCAAAAGTACCAAAACAAACAACAAAAGTGCTTACTTCTTTGATCAGCAAACTACCACAATGGCTCCCTTACCGTGTCCCTTCAGGCCGCTTTTTTTCTTTTAACAAGCTCAAAGTGTATCTACAAGGAGTTCTCTACTTCTCAACACAAATGATAAACACTTCCTTATCAAAATAGTGCAAACAGGAACAAAGAAAAGTGCCATCAACATAAGTAAACTGCAGGAAAAGAAGGCAGTTGAACACTGTGACCTTGCTCTGCTGCTTCAGAGAAATCAGTAGTACTCTTCTCAGCACACCAGGCCAATGTATTCCTATTTACCACCTCATGCCACCACTACATGCAGAATGGATTTGGTCTTTGGCATATCCTCCTTCATAAAAGTAAATGCACCTGTTCTTTGTACTGTGCATTCAAAAAAGTCAAAAGACTTTTTCAAAACAATAACTGATCAAATCATTGAGTAATTAATATATACAACCCTTGTCTTCCCTTTTTCCCTTTATAGCGTTCTTTGGAGTGCATAGGAAAGGCTACAGTGACACATCACATACAAAAATCAAGTTTCAGTTTTATGAAAAATACTCAAGTATTTTTAGCATTTATGTACACAAGTTTGTTTACTATATATTCTCAGTCTTTCCTTAGACATATCTTTTATCTTTTTTCTTGGACAGATGACATATTTCACCTATAAAGTTATGGGTTGGTAACTATAAAATTAGGCATTTAATTCTAGTATAAATAAGAGTATTGGGAGAAGTAAATTTTAAGCATATTCATTAAAGTGATGTTGCATGAAGTACCATTGGCATTAATTTGTTCCGTCAAAAATTCCAGTAAAGAGAGATAATACTATAAATTAAAAAAATACAACAGAACTCTAAACACCTTGCATCTTAAAAGGCTGAGGCCAAATATAAAGAATTACCATTAAATTGAATTAAAATTGCACTTGTATATAAACAAACTAATTTTAGCCCCCATTAATAACCTTGTTGCTTTTCAAAAAAGAAATAATAAAATATCAAGTAGCTCATTTCTTATGGCTTCACACAGTGAAGTTCGTGCTTAAATTGATCAGAAGGAAGTTTTTCAATAGCTATCTTTTGTGAACATATCATCAGTTTCATCATCATTCATCCCTCTTTGATAGCGTACGGAAGAGAAGGCACTCCAGTGAAGACGCTTCTTTTTGTAGAGGTACCATACCAGTCCAGCTACGAAAACCAAGACAATTAGCAGGGCAAATGCTACAGCCACACCAGTATGGTTAGAACCTGAAACAGAACAAAAGATGAATAGCTATTATTTAAGGGTTCTGGCTGAATGCTTTGTCATAGGGTTGATGCTTAGGCAGCTACACATTAATACTGCACAATTAGCCCAAGTCAAGGCAAACTGATTCCTATCAATAGTCTTCACTTCATCACATGAAGTTAGATGCTGATTAGACAGAAATGCATTAGCTTATTTTTGATCATTCTGTTGTTAATTTACTAATATTTAGGTTGGAAGGGACCTCTGGAGTTCAAAAAAACCTACTTGCAAAGGTTGCACTCATTTAGAGGTTTGTATACCTCAAAAATCTAATGAGATCCTAGGCTCTTGGATGGGAAGGTAATTATACTCCCCTCAGACTGAAGAGATCTTGTTGAGGTCTTCCTTAGTGGCACAAAGATTAATCTATTCCTGCATTTCCACTTCAGTGAAAATGTATACTAAATCAGAAAGATTCCACTCCTTCTCAGGAACTTGCTTGCTTAATGCTTAAGTGCTTGTTTTCCTGTACAAAGCCAAAGATGAGCAAGTAAAGGCCTGAGTCTTTTTCTGGAGCTATGGGGTGCCTTTTCCAGAAGCCTCCCCCAAGACTGAAAACACCATGTGCAGTACTTGCTTACAAGAAGAACTCTTTCTGATTCCACCTATACAAACTCACCCACAACAGATACCCTGTGGTAAGAAGCAATATCAACAACACTACACTTTCTGGGCATTTCAGTTCTGTTCCTTACCCACTGAGTGGATAGTGAGAGCCAGGAGAAGTAAATTCCTAGACAATCTGTCTCTGAATGCAGTTTTATGGCTAAATAACAACAGAAGACTCTTGCTTAGGCAGAAGTACTTGATGAGTTCTTTTGTGAATTGCACTTCCAGTGTTTCAACATAGCTTTATCCAATAAACCAGAAATTCCTGAAAACAGTCTCTACAAAATCAAGTCTGCTAAAACAACATTTCCATACCTAAAGGAGCTTTACAAACCACTCTGCTTCGACTACGAGCACAGTCAACTTTGGACCACATGCCAGTTGTGGACAGGATAACACTGCATTTTTCATTGGCTTGTGCAGTTTTATTCTCCCAGTTGACATATTTAACTGATGAGCCATCCAACCAGTTCAAGGACTGTCCTGTTGAAAAAAACACTACTTAATCTAGATCACCAAAACATCCTGTAATGCTACACAATGTCATTCACAACCTATTGATTTCTTTAGATTGCTAAAAAGAAAAGAGCTGACTAGCCATCCCATATATTAAAAGCAGTAAATATGAACACAACTTTTAGCCACCCCTCTTCTCTAGACTTTTAGCAATTGATGCTCTTGCATCAAACATTAGGCAGCAATAACAGAGGTGGGAAAAATTAATTTCAGGGACTCCTGATTACCCTAAATGCAACAGGAAGAGATTTAACTACAATGAAGTCCAAAGTGCTTTAAAATATTAAATGACAGATTCCAACCTCAAGTAGAAGTTACTGTAGGCTACCAACACTACAGAATTGTTCTTATTTGAGGATTTATGCATTTACATTTACAATATGAAATATTCATGCTCATTCATTACTGCTACTTCTTACCCTTAAAGCTCTGATCCAGGCCAAGCCATACGTTCTTGGTGATGAGATCATGTTCCTTTATGTGTGTGCTCACAAATGCATTTTCTTCAGCATCCCCTATAGTCAGAAGGGTCGCTGAAGGATCTAAGGGGCAGAGGAAACCAGTCAGAATTGCAACTTACACTATTTTTCATGGTGCTGCTACACTGAATTTATTTAGGAATAATTACTATGGGGAAGGATTAGCTGATCTGGGCTTGTAAAATTAGCTTAGAATAACCTTCTGAATAAAGACATGAACCTCCCATCCCCTAAAATACAGCATGTTTTACAAGATGGCTGCAGATGGCTTGTTATTCTACCAGGTTATACAGAATAAAATGGGAGTAAGCTTACTGCAGCTGCAGACTACATACATGGAAGGTATCAAGAGATATGCCTGTTAAGAATTAGTAGTCTTGCCCAAGTAATAGGCTTTCAAAAATACAGTTGAACAAAACCTCAGCATTTTGCTGAGTCAATTTCTAAATCAGTCCTCCCACTGCGCCTCAGGTTTTTACGTACAGTAATTAAGGAATAAGAGGGAGGAAAGGGCTTGCTAGAGAGTCATGCTCAGAGTGTACCCATCCTCTACAAGTATATATAAATATAAGCCAGATGTTCTCTCTTTCAACTACCAAAACAAATGTGACTCAACAGAAAATTGCATCCAGGACTGGGATTTTAGACCCTAAATAGCGAGTCCAATGTCACACCATAAGATAATTCCATAAAACAAAGTTACATCAGTCACTAACTTCTTCGTTTGGGTGATTAAACCTTCTGTCCATGAAACTAATAAACATTGTCTCTACAATACAATTCCCCATGTAGCTCAGCAAACAATAGAGAAAATCCTTTAATTTGACATAACTAAGTTTTTTACATGTTTTAATATCTATAACATACATACCCTTTGAACCATTTGATAGGTTAGCAAGCAGCTACGGCAAGGATATAATAAGAAAGCCCTACCAACAGCACTAACTTTGCATGTAAATAAAATGTTTTCCTCCAAACCACAAGCCTCTGAACCTTCCTCAACTGGCTACTTGCATTTTATCTACTGATACCTTTGTGACAAATGATCTGTAGCATGTTGCAGTATTTTATTAAGAATTTTCATCAGGTATTCAAAGATAAATCATGCTATTGCATTTCCTAACCTCAAGGAGCTTAAAAATGGCAAAGCTGAAGTATAACCAGTGTAAGATTTTAGGTTGTTGGGTTTTATTTCTTCTCAAATATAGGACTTGTATTACAAGTTGTAATGTGATAAAGAGTCTAAACCTACTTAGCTTCTTGCAGATTCTCTTAGCCTCTTCCACGTTATACACAGAAAAATTGTAGAATGCCATGTCAAAAGCATAACAGTGATCCCTGTACTGTTCCCACCACAGGGAGCCACTGCTCTGTGGGCATCCAGAGGCTCTGCTTGCTTGCTTTGGCTCTAATTTTCTCTCT
>VYZP01067248.1:0-63095 GCA_013400635.1 Hypocryptadius cinnamomeus
TATCTGCCAACAGCACTTTCACTCATATAGAAACAGCAGAACTAAAGATCCATTTGGCACAGTACAGAAGCAGATTTTAAGACTACGGTCTTTATAATGCTGCAGTATGTTTAATCACCTTATTTTCAGAATTCCTTTTAAGATAATAAAGATTTCTGTATGTACTTCTGGATATAGATGCTTAAGAAAAAACTATTTTTTTAAAATGTCATTAACGATCCATCTCACTGAAACAAAGGATATCTCTAATAGTAGAAGAAATGGAAAAGAATAGTTTTTTAAAAGACATGGTCAGATTCTCCATTGTAACAACCCTGCATAGATGCAGAACAAGTTTACAGACACACACACAGAGTGTCAATTGTTGTACTTGCGGACAAAACTTATCCTTCAGTATCTTTGGGCCTGTAGGTCCAGTAGAAGTTTTACATTCCTGATTAATTTTTTCAAACAGTCAAATAAAATTAACAATAATCCCAGAAAATGTGCAACTCTCAACATTTAAAAACTTGGCAATCAGTTTCAACAGCAAAACTCCACATGCATTTTGCTGAAGAGTTTCAGACATGAATTTCACGATGATTTGTAGGAAATAGACTTCCCCTCTCTTCTAAAAGCAGTGCAGCAGCAGGATTTACCCTGTGCAGGCAGCAGATGAACAGACCTGTGAAGCATTTCTCCAACTGACAGATTGTATTACAGGGCAAAACGTGTCTTTCCTTCCTGGTACAACACTGACCTGTACCCACTCTAGTGGAAATCCACTGTGCTCAAAGGAGAAAGGCCTCTTTGTACACAGCAGTAACACTGCTGATGGAACCTAAGCAATGCCTGCTGGCAGGCAGGAATTTCATACTACAATACATGACAGCAGATGCTACAAATATAATGTGATTTCACTGGTCACAAAACCAACCCTGTAATACAATTGTAAGTGTGAAAAGCACAGGAGCAAGTCCAAAGGATGAAGCCTCACATGCTGCAAAAATCACCTACCAAAGACAGGACTGTGCCAACTAAGGAACTTTAACAATATCTGCAGAGCTAGAACAGCTATGGCTGAGATTTCACTGCCTACAAGTCTGCATCTTTTTTAAAAGCCACATAGAAAAGTGTACTCCAAATAAGTTAAGTTTAAAGACCTACTTTTTTTTCCCACAAATTTCAACAGGGAAAAAAAACAAACCAAAAAACCACACCTACTTTACAGACTGAGAGGGAATTACCCTTTGGAAAGCAACAGCTCATTTTTTAATTTAAAAAATTGACAGTATGCTAGCTGCACAACTGTCTTTGGTAAAAGGAATGAAAGAACAGAGATGACAGCATATGACAGATTACAGCTCCTGGATGTCAGGAACCACAGAGACAGGAACAAGTGATCACACCATCCATTTAATCTGATTCACATTAATAACAGCAAGACAAAAATAAGAAGAAGAAAACAAAGACTTGGCTTTAACATGTCCAGGAACCCTACTAGGTTTCGTTATAGTCACCTATGGCCATATATTTATATCTTTGTATTATTTTTTGCTTGAATTTAGTAACCAAGTTCCACTCAGGGCTTTTTAAAAGGTAGAAAGACAAGCGTTTGTATATAGCAAAGGCAGCAAAACCACATGTTATTCAACAATACATAAGACCTACTGTGTTGCTAAGGGACACAGATAAATGAAGAGGAAATATTTCCTTATTTGCCTGATATGAAGAATGAACTCGTGATCTGCTGTAATGTAATTAACATCAAAGAGAACAATAGAGATCAGGGTGTGTAAACATTTTTATTCATTATTATTAATGATTACAACATGGTAGGAGTGCTAGATGCTCCAAATCTTGCTGGCTTTAAAGTTTTTCAATATGCTCTTCAACCTCCCTTCATTAGGTTTTCAGAGAAATAGGTTTTGAAGAGTAACAACAACCCACAACAAAACTTCAGTTTTATCAACCAAGTATTTCTGAAAAAATTCAGGTAAATGTACAAGTGTTTAAAAGCCATCATGAGAAATTCACCCTTTTTGTATGAAATATTTGATAGAACTGTAAGAAAATGGGCAGAGTGACGCAGTGCTATAATAAAACACAATCACAATATCCTATAGAACAACTTCCAGAAAGGCCAAGGACACCACATGTGCTTCTTGATGACTGCAAGTACATTTATGAAGTTAAACAGTCTCTGAATACAACCTTGGAAAGGGCAGGTGGAAAACTGATCAAGGAAAATCTGCCATCTGGTGACACACTGACTCCCACAGGGAAATGGGCAGGATTGGAAGCCCCACAGACATCTCCCCTGACTGGATCGATACAATTAACGTGCAGCAAACCATCAGCCTTTCTTTGGATTAGTGCTGGGCAAGGATAAAACCACTCTGCCACTCTGTGACACCTCAGGGGCCGTAGGTTCTCCTTCTGGGGTGCAAAGGGGAACATGAAACAAAACAGACAACTGTGCCCACCATCCCTCAGAATTTACACCTTCTGACATCTGGATATTCCTGCTCTCCTCCCTGTTCCAAGTGGATGAAAACAGCTTTTCAACCAATTAACCTTGCCACTCGAGACTTTTCACCAGTCTGAGTATCATCTACTACTCCTAATCCTCATCTCATTATCAAGCCACTATGAATTCCTGGCTTACTCCCGCTGCTCCATACCTTGTCTTGCTCCCAGCCTTCTCTACACCTTTAGTCCAGTTCTCAGCTTGACACTGCCTACACATCCCTGTTCCAGCACTGACATCCACCATCCATTTTCCCCTCATTCCTGCTCCACTGGTCCCCTATCACCAGTCTCTGTTCCTCACACAAACTACTGAATATCCCTGTAGCCCATTCCGTGCCAGCTACCCCCCCAGGCTCTGCTCCATAAATAACAAAGATCTTCAGCAGGTTTTTTGCTTTTGTTATTTTATTTTTATTTTGTTTAGATAAATCATCCCACTTCTTCTCTTCCTTTCAAACTGAACAGGCTCAATCTCCCCCGCTTCTCATCACCAGTGCAGCAGGGGCCACCAAGATCACAGGAGATTCCCTGTCAGTAGAGGGTTTTCCTAAACGAAAACTGAACCTAAAAACTGATTTTCCCAGAGGTGTATAACTTGGTGGGGAGGTATCCAAACCAAGGGCAAAGGGCTCATCACAAAATTCCATTTAGATTAACTGCTGCTTCTTATAGCCTGGGATTTGTTACCATGCAAAAAACTTGGACACATAGTTGGTAGATATGTCCAAAATAACACCTTTGCAGGGGAAAAAATAAGTCAAAAATTCAACTATTTTACTAAACAAATTCTTAGCAGGAAATTCATCATTTAAGCTAAATGCTTAAATCTTGGAAAACAAAACTGGTATCAAGAATTTAGTTTTAACTAACTGATGGAGATCATTTTGCTTCCTCACTTTGTAAGTTATATTTATCATTTTTTCATCAAAGGAAATGAAACTAGACCAGACAGCAGAACAGGAATGATGAAACACATGGATTCTCTTTGTTCATATGCTATTTAGGAGAACAATATCTTAGGTTTTACTGGGCAAAAGATTAATTCAAATTTTAACAAAACATCTGGTTTGAGCAGTGCTTAGAAATGGCAATAGAATTTAATTAAAAACAAAAAGATAGTGATCTACAAACTGAAAGTTTTCCTAATCTCCTGCAGTAATATTGACACATTTATTAAATACTTTAAAATAGTGACTAAAAATGCAGGTTTGCGTTTTAAGAGTTTCATATAAAAGCTTATTCTGTCAGGTGACTATCCCTAAAACTGAACTCTCCCAACAATTTCCCGTATCCATATTACACTATCTGCATTTTGAGATTTTTAAAGTCATTCTTATGGATTGATGTGCCATTATTTATATCTCTTAAGTAAAATACTCATAGAAAAACAAACACCTCAGAAATGTACAAGGTCATAGAAAAAGTTCAGGTGAAATATTTTAACCAAGTGCCCCTGAGATCACAGAATTAATTAATGGCAATCTTCTGAGAAGCAGCAGTAAGTTTAACTGATTTTACAGCCTACTTGTAACTAAACAAAAATTTCTTACCCAAGTTCTGCACATTTGTCTGATAAGTTTGGGAGTCAGTTCTTTTTGTTACTTGCAAAACAAAAATACATTGAAACCAAATTCATAAACATGTTAATAAATTATCTCTGAGAACAGAGATAAAGGCACTATATAAACCCAAATATTTGTAACTTGAACAGATATGTTGTCCATTAAAATGCTTTTATGCCATCTTACTCTTAATTAACTCCATATATACATATCCATATGAAGAACTTGTCTATCAGAACTTGTAATGCTCAGTATTTGTGATGAAAATGATATTAGATAATACTGCACGTGACCACTGCACTTGCAGTTCCTGATGGTAAGAAGAATGCTGAAAACATGCATTAATTACACAAAAATAAGCAAAACAAAAATTCCCACCTATGTTGAAGCCATGACAGGTCTCACAATAACTAAGGCTGAAAGAGATGTACATTCCTGTCCCTATAGCTAAATTCCTGTCAAACAGCAGCTACAGAAGGTTATTTAATGTATTGTGCCTACCAATATCAAACAGGTAGCAGTACAATATTTATGAAAATTATGGCTCCAATGGCCCTTTGAAGGTCTCAAAGCCAGCTGGGGAAAAAAAAAAAAAGTCCTTTGTTTTACTAAAACCACAGTGATGATGCAAAATAACTCTTTGATCTATTATATATTTGAAAGCACTAAGCTAAATGCAGACAGTAATTGCTGACAAATCCCAGTAGTAAACAAACCAGTCTCACATTTTACATATTATCAAGAGGCTACAGAATTAATGGTTACAGCCAAAGAAATGTTGACACAGTTGCAGATTAAGCCTTAACATGCTGATCATGTTAAAAATACTGCACAAGAAATATTTTTCCACTTTGTAAAAAGCCAGACTGTTTACATGCGTAAGTGGCTGGAGATCTTGTTGTCTGTGTGTGGTCTTAACATTTCAGTATCATAACCATGAACATAAAGAGAAGCAGCATGAAATAACCTATTATGCTTACAATCAATGCCAGACTGCAAATATTAGAAGCACTGAGATCTGAGTTTCTGAAAACGAGCATTACCACATACATGTACCTACATACAAAGTTTTTACTTCCTTTTCTGCAAGTAACTAATAAAAAAAAATCTGAAACAAAGCTTTTCTAAAAGTAAACAGAGGACTCATATTTCACAAAAATAAGTTTTCTTCCCTTTAAATTGCTTAGAAAAGAAAATAAAATCAAGAAATTAAAAATAACAAACATCATCTTTGCTAAAAGCCGAGACATTCTGATATTATGGTAACTTCACTTGTATTGTTTTATCACATGAAATGTATTAAATTACTCCAGTTTATATACAAGTACACACATATCACAGCTCTAGTTCCTAATGGTCTTAAGTGTCTAATCTGCTGATTCTTAGCTGATTTTTGCTACAAATTGCTGCTACTAATTTACTTAGGAATCACTGGAAAAATCTCCTGCAACAATTTTTTTGTTTTGTTTTTAATCAAAAGCAAAGCCGTTCAGAGGAAAGAGAGCACTGTGAAATCATCAAGAAGATGCAAGCTCCCTTTACTACAGGGAGACCAATTAGTAGCTTTACCATTCACACACAGCTAAGGACTGCTAATAGGCAAAGGGCATCAAACTGCCCCACCTTCCCACTCCCTAGGTCTAGCAATCAAACATTCAACTTTAAAAGGCAAGTATGCAGAATAAACAAAATATATTCACTTCAATCACTCAATGCAAGAACTCTCAGTATTTTTCACACTAATTGACACTTCCTGCCACAGCCAGCAACAGAAAGCAGAGGCCCTCATCCTTCCAGGACCTATCTGTGAACCTCACTACCCATGGCTGACATTCCTAAGACTTCAATGGGAAAAAAAAAAAAAAAGAAAAAAAAAAAGAAAAGGAAAAAAAAAGAAAAAAAAAAAGAAAAAAAAAAGAAGGATTGAAAGTACAAGGTTGTACCAAGAATGCATCTGTCCAAATGTTTGAGACAGATTTCTAGTCCTATTGTTCATTTGCATATGTGGGAAGGTGAAGGGCGAAGGAGAAATAACTTATTACGTTTTCCCCATGCTTACACCCTATCGATAATTTAATACGTGCACAAAAAGCAAAGTTATTCAAAACAGTTTCTTTTCTAAAATTACAGGATTAACCTTAGAAGAGAAAAAAATCCGGAGCATAATTAATGAACAGAATTAACACTGTGGGATCATTCTAATTCCATTTGGGACACACTTCGCTCATGAGGCTGAGTTTTTGTTCCATAAGCATTTAAGAAAAATAAACATGTCACCGAAAGTCTTTGAAAGTACACTTCCCAAATTAGAGAAGTGACTGAGGAGCCAATAGAAAAGCAATATGTATGAAGGGTAATTCACTGCAAACACAAACTGTAAATGACCCTTGAAAGGGGTCCTTCTGAGCTTCCTGCAGGAGAGGCTCTGAACGCAGGCAGAACGGCAGTGCACTATCCCCACTGCCCACTCCTCGGAGCGGGGGCTCCTTGGCACAAGTGTCCCTCAAGGGAGGGAGAGCCAAGCAGCACTACGGGATTTCCAGGGCTCTACTGGCCTGTCAGCCTGCCTCCTGGAGCCTGGCTGCTGGAACCCGTATTTTTTGGTAAATAAAGCATTATGCTGCACATTTCTCCAGTGTGGAATTATTTGCAAACATTCAGCTTTTGCTCCAGTCCAGAAATATTAATAGATTGGTTGAAGGCAGCTGCAGACAACAAAGGAAGGCCTGAGGATTTATTTTGTTCAATACCAGAGTGCAAAACCTTCCTGTGGAAGTCACAGAGGGAAACTTCAGAACACACAAGCATTCAGTGGCAGATTGCCTTTTTCTTCAGATAGCTGAGTACTCATTCCAATCCCATCACCTGTTCACGTGCAATCTGTTCCTCAGGAACTTAATGGCTATTTTTTGCATTTTTATGCTTATGCTCTGCATTTATCTGCAATTTAAAAAGTCATACAGACTCCCCTGCATTTCAACATCAGTCACACAGGTGACTGCTGATGCCACAGTTGCTCCCAGCCCATAGGAAAGATCTTCCACAGCCTGTCCCCTAACCCTGCCACTTTTCACTTTACACCTTCCTCTAGGTAGGTCTGATTTTTAAACCTCTTTACAGAGCTGCTGTAAACATGACAGTAACAGCAGGGGAGATCTTTGCTGCTGAGAATGAGCCCTCACAGAAGGGAATTTTCACAGTGCTTTCACTTTGTGGAAAATCCTGGAATCCTCACCCTAAATACACAGGAACCTCCATCACACAGCCCGCAAGAAAACTACAAAGCCTTGCTGTTTTTCACCACACTAGTAAGGTAATAGGTAACACAGCATTTAAACTGAATTCTATTTTAAAATAGTTAGACATTAGTCCAAATCTGTTAACATTTAAACAAGTAGCATATGGACACTGAGGAGATCCAAAGCATTACTGAGAACACAAGGGAACAAATCTAAACATCTTGAAGGTCACTGAACTGACTTCCAGATGGCCAAATGAGAGAAAGCCACTTGTTGACCAGGGCCTAAGCACCAAATCCATGTGGCAGTCCAAAGAGAAAGAAGGGGTATTTCAAAACCAAGTACCAATATAACGGCAGCCAGCAGCAGCAGAGATAATTTGGATTTGGGCAGTACTACGGAGTAGATGCTCTTGGTGAATGAGCTTACCTTCTTAAGCACCATTACCCTGCCTTTTCTGAAACTACCACTTGATACAAGTTAAAGTCACCAGTATTTCTATAGATAAAATTTTGAAGTATTCTCTCCTTCTAAACTAGTTTTATATTTGGAGTCCACAGTGAAGATCAAATATTCTATTAGGTTTTAGGAGTCTGTGATCATCACTGGTACTCCTACCACTTTGTAACAGTTCAAATACCCGAGCCTACTTACAAGTCTGGAAATTATCTTTTGCCAGCTTCATTTTCTCTGCTTGGAGTGTGAATGCTGCCTCATAATGGTAGATAAAAACCAGTTACCTCCCCTTGTCACAGCACTGGCTACCAACAAGAGAGCTTTAAGTGATTTTCTAGGTGTACAGCTTGAAATACTGTGAGATTCCTTGATGCTTGCTTAAGATAAAGAAAGGCAGGTTCTAATGATATCTGAGTATCATTTCACTTCTGAACTTACAATATTTTTTTATTGTATTCTTCATCACTGGATTTTTCCTTCCCAAAATCTGTATCATAGTTCAAATAGGAATTTACAAAACTAGATTAAATCCCAACAGTTCCTACATGCTTAATAATGTAGGCCTCTCCAAAATAGCAACAACAAATGAACCATCTCTAATAACCCTACAGAAAATGGCTCCAAATTAGCAAAGAGTTTTCTGAACTATGTAGAATATGCTGAGCATCCGTAATTAAATCTCTTTACAGTTCATAATCAAAAAGTACCCCTAGTTGTAGTCTCCAAATATTCTACAAATCAAAATTCCTGCCAATTATCAGGGTGAAGGAACATAGACAAAGACACATTTTCCTTAACATTTTTTTGTCCTTTGAGGTCATCTCTACACACCACCCCGTTTCCATCAAACAATAAAAGCAAAATTAAATATTCAGTTCAATTTAATGAACCACTCATAAATTGACATATAAACATTTAAAACTAGTGATGAATTCTATCAATTTTCTGAAGAAATCTATAAACCAATGTTGTTCTTTTATTCCACACATGGTAGACAATGATTTAATCACTGCTCTCTGCTATTCAGCTATTTTATGCTATGCTTCAAACTCTCTGTAGTCATTGTTTGAGATGAGAATATGTTGTTGTTTGATTGCTTTTTTAAATTATGGGATTAATTTTCAACTTTTGATGTGTCAGGCTTAATCCTATCATCCAAGTTGTTTGTAAATTCCCTGAACCATGGATTGTGACTGTGTCAGTTTAACACCCAGGCAAATGAGAACCAGAGACTTGCAGACAATACCACAGAGGGAATGAATAACTCTTTGTAGGTTTGTTTTCCACTGCTGAAGATTACCTTATTATGGCAGAGCAGCGCACTCTGGTCCAGCTCAATGACTCTCTTTCCTATTTTTATGCAATAGGAATGTCAAAATAAAGAAGGGAAAGTTATATTCTGCATGACCCTACTAACTGTCACATCCTAGGATCTTGGCATTGAACAGATCCTCTTTAATGGCCCAAGAGTTAGCTCTTTCCCAACTCTTAAGTTCAGCAAACGTTTTTTGTTCAGATCTATACGTTGCTCTTCTCTCAGACTTTATCTGTATGATACAAAGCAGGATAAACCACAGCCCTGTATATTTGATCCATCATGAGTGCTATTAAATCACTGGGCTATTCAATGAACAAAGACACTCGTTGGAGTTTACAACAGGAGAATACTGGCTCAAGCTTGAAAGGCGGTATTTAACTATACCTTATATAAACTATTGTTTCACCAGCTGAGTGGTGTCAGATATGCCAGGCATCGTACTAATCCTGGAAACTAAGCAGGGATATGCAAAGAGGACCTTGCACACAGAACAGAGCTTCGTTTGGCTTACTAACCACATAACTTTTTGGAGTAAAATGAGGATAAAATTATTGAAGTAGCTTTACAAACCTCAGTCATCAACGATATGAAAATGCTGAGAAAATGTTCTGTGGCTATGACACATTTTCTTGGGTGGAAACCACTGTGTCATTCTTCCTTATCTCTGTTCCCACTCTCCCTCGAGACTAACTGACTATTCTGCAACCAGCTTTGATGCAACATTTTCACAGTGATTCTCCACTTGAATGCTATCTCATAGTACACAGCAAGTTACACAGAAAAAGTAATAAAATCTCAGTTTTGCCAAAGCTTGGAGATTCAGGATTTCCTGCAAGAGGATCTGTCTGTAAAACACACCATAGCAAAAACAGCATAGACCCAGTGAAGGTCAAAGACAAAAAAGTACAAACCCAAGAAAGATGGCACTTGCCCTTAAGGCTTCATAAATGGACCGTACTTCCCTAGCAAAGTGTACACAGCCAACAGGAAAACACTCAAATCACAGCAGTGAAGATTTTGGTTCAAAATGTCAGCACACGATGGAGGTCAGAAACTATTTTTTCCCACTTTCCCAAGTGAAAAGCTTTCAGTCAGCTGCAAACACCACTGTGTAGTAAGAAGGCAGAGTTGCCTCTCCTGTAGGCTTCATTCAAAGCACTGCACTCCTTGAAGCAGGGAAATAAACAACAGGTGAGCTTCACATGCCAAGGGCCAGACACCACAGCCTGGCTTCACTCACACATCTCTCTCTGAGTAAATGAACACACACAGCTGACCTGACTCCTATGCCATGCAGAAAGGTATGTTTACTCTTTCTTTTTAAAAGGTTTTTTTTCTTTTTAAAAGGTGTTTACTCTTTCTGTCCTTTGGCCAAGCAACATCACAAAAAGGCAGAAGTAGATGGATTCTGTAAAAAACACCACCACACAACAGCAGAAGGGCCCTGATGCAGACACACTGTACAGGAGTTGTGTTCTGCAGTAATAAGAGTTCTCCTCTGTCAATCAACAGACCTCTTCACTCCATTTTGGGGCTTGTATTTCTAAGGGGTTTTTAACGTTATTACTTAATTTCTTTATTAGATCTGCAACACTTCGCCTTTCCATTACAACATTGCTTGTGGTAAAGAAAATGGCAGAGAGGTATTCAGGGAAAAAACAAACACCACCATGCGAACAAGCCATGACTTTTCCATATGTAATTTGTTGACAAAGTTTGTATGACTGATAGTAAAACAGCTAAGAAATCTACCTTATTTCTACTTTTTTTAAAATATCTGAAGCTAATTTTCAATTCTGATGAGACCATTCTTTTTCAAACTAGTCCAGTTTTTAGCACAAAATAAACACATGATGTTCATCATCTAAGTTTAAAATGAATCAGTTGGAAAATAAATGGGAAAAAATCCCAAGCAGAAGCGAAGATGTAACAAAGAAAAAAATGTAGGCGTTTGCATGCTAAATTTTAAAGCATGAATTACTTAGCCAACATTTGCTTATATTAGTCATTATTGTAGCAAATTTCAATCATACATGTTAGGAGTAATTTAATATGGTGACTCTCTTAAGCATTGCGTGTCAGAAATATTTCCAGTCAAAAGAGGGAAACTAGATAAGGACAAAAATCACCAGTCAAACTCCTGATCATTTAAGAGTTAATGACCCATCCCACACTACCCTATATTCAAATCCTTGTTAAGAATCTTCTTCTGCCTTATAACATAAAATCATCCACATGCAAGTCTAATGCAATAGATTTTTTTCATATTTCTATTTTAATTCACCCATCCTTTCACAGTCCCTGGGGAATCACAAGTCAGCAATGCAGAGGATTTAATTTTACTCGTTTTTGGAATTAAAATCCATTTACATTTTATTATTTGGCTGTATTACTTTTCCATATTTTTCCAACCTAACTTCCTTACACACTCACATTATAGACAAACACAATACATTGAAAACACAGATAAACTGGACTGAGGAAGACCATTTATGGAATAAATTACCATGTCCTTAGTTAAGCTATGGCATGCTACCAATATACTTCTACAGGCTCTGATCCAAAACACATTGACTCCAATGAGGTTTGGGTCAGATCCACTGCAAAAAGAACTTAATTCAGTAGTGGTAAATTAAATCCAAAATGTATAATTTGATTAGAAATCACTTCAAGTAACACTGTGAAGAATGTTGGTGACTGCTTCACAGCTCATACAGATTTTAGTTGCTTAAGCCATTATTAAAAGAAGTCTGCAATTCCAATTTTTTCCAACCACACTGTCGTACTTAATTGGGCAGCTGTCAACTGTTAGAAAACAACTGCAGCATCATCTCTTTTAGAAGAACTAGTGTGGGAAGTGAAACACTTCATGGGAGCTAAACTTTCTGGAGTCATGGTAATGAATCTGTTTTCATCAGGTGACCATGAGTCATCATTTTATCAGCAGTTTAAAGGGTTTTCACAACAGCTGAGCGTCATAGGTGCCCGTACACAGCCATGACTGCAGCACAACAATGAAACAGGGGGCCATGTGCTGTGGTACCATTATTTAAGGAAAAGTCTGGCTACTGACTCAAGAAAAATACTGCAAAGTCATGGCTGAGTAAGCTCTACAGGGAGCACAAAACGTCCCCAAACTGCAGCGCAAAATGTCAAGAAACAAAGCTTTTATTTGAGAATTGAAACTAAGCAATAATTTTGCTATTAAAAATAGATGCCTTTTAAGGAAGTTGAGAACTACATGGATGAAACATCAGGAAAGAATGAAAACGTGTTGTCACTCACTCTTCTCCCATTTCCTCCACAGTCCTGTCAGAATACACTCTTACATCAAATATTTAGATAGCTCCCACATACTAGAATCCATCTACATTGCCCAAAGGAAGGAGAAACTACATGAAAAATTACCAAAAAACATTACAATAAATTTTCATTACCATACCATCAAGAGCAAAACCTGCATTTCTCCATCATGAAACTGTTTGTACCAGGTAGTACATGAAACATGGATCTCTTAACCTCCCAGCCTACTAACCTCCATCTGAACCCACTGGAAAGAATTGAAGAATGTCACCTACAGAGTACGCTGAAGCCTCTCCCAGGACCTAAAGACACTTGGTGACCCCACGCAGCATCGCTGCTAAGCCCTTATGTTTTGCTGGACTCAGGGAGATTCAAGTCTGCTTCTAAGTTTCCCATCCTTTCCTCCTCCAGGGCTGGACTCTGGGGTCAAGCAGGCAGCACCACTAGGATCTCCATGAAGCCAACACTGGAGGTGTAAAATCTGGCAGTGCTGGTCAGAAATAAAGCACATGGCAAGTATCACAGAACTTACATCTTTGAATTAATTAGATTTTTTAAAAAACCCACATTACTTAGTACAGTGGGTATTTAGAATCCCATATCACTGCCCCAGCAGTATAGTGCTCACAGTTAGCAAAAAAACTGATTTTCATGCACAAGTGGTACTTTAAAAACTAATCAGATTTGAATTACCAAAAGAAGTAATGCAAGTTGAGTGATCCTTTTATTCCTTATTTGAAGTGATCCCTGTGAAAGCTGTGTTTCCACTATTGTTGTTTATCCCTCTGGCTTCCTATTCCTTTCTCCTTCTGCTAACACTTTAATCTCTCAACTCTTCATCCACTCATCATTTCCCTAGGCTTGAAAATTAATCCTCTGAGGTCAGTGAGGAAACTTCCATTGACTCCAGGAGATTTAGAGTTATATTGTACACTTAATTTTCCTCCCCCTTCTACCTCCCAACATCCTCTTTTGTTTCTTCTGGAACTTATTTACTCACCACTTCAGCCGTTCCATATCTGGTCCCATGAAATTGGGAATTTACTGGAGCATTAAGAAAGAGAACTAAATAGATGTCCCTCCAGCCATTATTATTGTTTGCACTTCCTATTTTAAATCACATTCCCTCCTGCCCCTTTTTCATCATCTTCTTTAAGTCTTCTAAGCCCTTTTAGACAAGTATCCTATTTTATCAGTTTATACAGAAACAAAAATGACAGCTGAGTGAAGTGTGATGCTACTTGATAATACCAATTTCAACCACCTGTATTTCCAGCTGTTCTGAGCAATACCACTTCAGGAAAGTTCCATCTCTAGAAAACCACTATTTAATGGCTAACATAGCCATTTCTTAATTTTTAAAGATCCAAACAGCAAATACAAGAACACACAATACACGTAAAACTCAACAACCCTTCATCTGTTTGGAGAACACCAGCACCTTGGTTTTAGATCTAGAATACTTTAGAAAATTCTATTTAAATCACAGAAACCTAATCTCAGAATGTTTCTATTGAAAAATTTGAGTACTCCAACCACAGGAATTTCACATACAAAATATCTTCATTTTGCAGTGAAGGGGAAAAGAAATGAACACCAGAAATACCATATTTTGGTTAATTTAACTAAGTACTCTCTAAAAAGAGACTAATTCTCAAACCAAAACTCAGAATGCTAACATGCTCACAACTATGTACACAAAAAGCAGCTGTAGAATCAGTCTCATGACTCTGAGCAGCCACATTATATAAAAATTTACTTTAAATACAAACAGCATTCCTTATCCTTGCTCTCCACTTGAGAGCACTGTACTCATGTATCTGTGGACTTAATACAGTATGTAAACTACATAAACACATCTGTTGTCCTTTATCACTCACTAGATGGGATCAGAGATACATAAAAGAATTAGGTAAGAAAACCTACTCATCTCCATAGTTTTTTTCTCTCCAAACAACTCCCAAGAAGAAGAAAACACATCAATTTCTCACAAAAATATTATGGCTTACCGTATATTTACAGGAATATTGATCAGCTAACTCAATGGACTCTTTCACAGAAATGTGCATTTTAGTCTGTCAAGCCCTCTGAGATGTCACCTAAGAATCATCCAGATGGGCACAACTGGTGGAGAAATCTTTGTATTACTTTTCAACTGGTAGCTAAAGAAAGAAAACATTGCAAATATCAAAACTAATTCTCGTCTTGTTATTCCACACCCAAGACAATGCACAGGTGTGTGAGCAGACCCTAGAGTGGCCCAGCCAGGGCTGTCAGTCCATACTGGGACACTGTCTGACAGGAACATGGCTTTCCACTTCCTTCTGCCTGCTGTTCCAGCCTATAATCAATGTTCTTGCTACACACACTTTCTTTCATGGACCACTCCTAAGGTTCAAGAGACAGATGTTAGGATGCCTTTGGTTGTAAGTCAGTATCTTAATGATTACATTAAGATATGTCAATGTAAAAAACAAAGTACACAAACTGATCATATTACAATCCCACTGTCATTTTCCTGTCCAATGATACCCAGTATTTCCATCTTTGCTTCCAATATAAAATAAAAAGCTGTGCTTGTTGTTTCAAATGAACTTGCCACTTAAAGCAAGCAAAAAATTAGTAGGAAGGATCCAAAAAGTTACATAAATGTCCAGCATGCAATAATTTAAATTGGTAACAAGGAGCAACAATGCTGAAAAATCAATTGCAGAGTGAGCTGGATGACCAGAGGGAACACTAAAACTACAATTATCTTAATCAAAGGCCTACAAATCTGAGACAGAACAGTGCTCCAAGTAGGAAACAAAGCAAAAAAAAAGCTTCCCTTTGAGCTGAGCCATTGAAATGTAGTAACAAGTTACTCTTCTGTCTTTGGCAAATGAACAAATTGCAGAAAACAGTAAATGAAATTTTTCTATTGAAGCTATAAAAATTACTATATTTAGTTCTGCAACTTGGCATGAATAAAGTCAATTTACACAATTCTGGAAGAGGAATCCTTTCTACTTTGTCCAAAGTTTTAAACAAGGCCCTAGTGATATTATTTTTGAAATCCATATAGAGCTCAAGATTTTGCTTTAAGCCTCACCAATTAAAGTTAAGATTTATTTCTCAGAACAGCAGTAAAATATTTTAGCAACACACAGAGAAAGATTAATTAAATTCATATGGTGGGGGTATTTTACCATGCAATGCTTATGAAATATCAATATAAAATAGAAAATTGATGATCAAATTAACTTGCATAAAATATTACCTTTTGCAAATCACAAGACTGTATCATCCAGCTGCTTGGTAGGTGAAGAATGCGTGTTTAGGACCTAAGTGAGGTTTCTGTATTAAGGTTTAAAGCTATTTTACTGCATCAATTAGTTTATTTCAATCTCTCTTAATGGCCCATAAAACCAAGCTTCGGCTCGCCTCTCAAAACCAGACCAATTGCTCCCTCCTCTGGAAGTCACCGACCATTACACCACGGTGCGGAGATCGCAGATAAAACGCGCATCGCTAAGAAGCGAAGTTAAACAAATCAGAGAGGGTTTCCATCTAATTACTTGATCGTTGGCTAAGATTTGACAGACTGATAACCTGCACTTTTCAGTCCCTTACCAGGAAGAGTCACATACACAGGTTTACAAAATCTAAACGCTTAAAAGCAGAGAATGCAGAAGACGAGGTGAGGCACCTGAAACATGGAATCATAGAGTGGTTTGGGTTAAAAGGGACCTTAGAAACCATCCTTCCTCCAGTTCTAACGTCCTGCCAGGGGCAGGGACACCGTCCACTAGACCAGGTCAGACTGGATGGGGCTCTGAGTGGCCTGGAACACTTCAAGGGATGGGGCATCCACAACTTCTCCTGGCTACCTGTACCAGTGTGTCACCACCCTCATAAGGAAGAATTTCTTCCTAATATCTAATCTAAACCTACTCTCCTCCAGTTTAAACCCATTCCCCTTTTTCCTGTCACTACATATGTGCTCTAGGAAATAGCCCCTTTACACCTTTCTTGTAAGCTCCTTTCAGGTACTGGAAGGCCACAATTAGGTCACCCTGAAGCCCTCTCCAGGCCGAACAACCCCAACTCTCTCAGCCTTTCCTCACAGGAGAGCGGCTCCATCTTTATGTCCCTCCTGTGGACTTGCTGCAACACATCTGTCCTGAACATTTTCAGACTCAGTAAAATACTCCCATCAGCTTTAAACACAAGGAATCTAAAATAAAGTATTTTCCGTACTCTGCCTGCAGAGACAAGTAGAAATAGTTTCTAATGGAGAATCTACTGCATGGGGATCTTCTGTGCAAAACTTATGTGAAAGCTGAAAAGTCTTAGAAAATATTCACATGAAATACAAATCCAGTGAATTTAAAGAAGCAAAACTTGACATATAAAATCCCTGACCTAACAAGTAAAATGTTAATCTGTGCACAAAGTGAATTTCAATCAGGCCAAGGTAAAGTTAATTTTCAGCATTTGGTACATGCAAAAACTTACTCTCATTTCTCAAATACTGTAAGAAAGAAAAAGTTGTATTGCATTAGCATTTTCAAAAGCTTTATCTGTGATACTGATTACCTACAGACATGCTCAAGGAGAACCTAGCCCTTGCTCAGGCAGCCAGGGATGCTAAACTTGGTGACTGCGAGGTCCACGCTGAATACCAGTAACACATCCTTGCTGAATAATGAAGCTGTAATGATGAGGTCAGAAACCAAGAGTCTGCAGGCTTTTTATTGAGCAAAGACATTCCAACTCACACCACTTTTTTACTGGGCACTTACACGAATACTGATGATATCGAGAGCTCTCAGCTGAGAAAAGCAATGCCTTCAGCCTCAGCTCCTGTTGTTATCCACATCAGTGGTGCACAGACTCAGAGCATCAGCTAAAATGTGCTCAAAATCAAATATGTTTCTCCTCTAAGTCCCTCTATCAACTCAGCAGCACTGAATAATACGATACTGTTAACCTTCTGGAGGTTTACAATCCTGTTAAACAGTAAAAATGTAACGCAAACATGCCACTAAATGACAGCAGTTTTCCTTGGAAAAGAACACATAGCACACAAAAATTAAGTGCTCGGTCTTCTCATTAAACAGGTTGGTTACCCACAAAACCAAGCTTTGACAGCTTCCTCAGCCTGATCACTCAGGAATGATTTTGTAGCTGCCCTCCAAAAAATTCCAAGCATACCCACAGAAGAAAAATCTGTTGTGTTATGAAAATTCCTGGAAAAACACTTCCAAGAGAATAATATGTTGTGCTAATCACAATCAGGTTTATTTATTGATTAGCTGGTATAGTCACAGTAGTAGAATTATGAAGTGTTATGTTAATTACAGAATGTTTTGAAAAGTTTTGCTCTTCACCACATAACTAAAAGTCTGGGACTGTTTGCAAAATTAACTTCAATAGCATTTTATTGCACATGAAACAACCAATCCCTGAAAAGGGAAAAAGAGGCAAAAAAAAGAGAAATAAATAATACTTTAAGAACATTGCTACACCTTAAACCTGAGAAGTACATAAACAGCATTACAAGATTACAGTAAGAAAAGAATCCACACAAAATTTTACTTCAGGTAGCAAATAGTGTTTTACTGAGAATTCATGTAGTTTCTAATTCTCGCTGCACAACTAATCACTTTTAGTTACAGCCTTTTAATCCTCAGCTGACCCCAGACACACTCTGCCATGATACAGCAGCAATTCCAAGTTTGCTTCCAGAGGGAGAGAAAAGCTCATATAAAGTATGCTACCATGACCAGAAGTCTGGAGGTTGCACTTTTAGTATCAACAGACACATTCTAAGCAGTATTACAGATTTATCATATTTTCTGAAGCTATGACATTCTACTTACCTTAATGACAAATTTGTTGGATGCCATGATAGGTCAGTGTAAGCTGGTCCTATAAAAATACCAATTAAAAGTGATCAGCATTGGAGAAACACTCAGATCTCTACAGCAATTGAGAGGGAATTTTACATCTGTGGTCCATTCCTTCATGACTACTGTTCTTCAAACCCTACACTCTGCTTTTAGAAAAACAAGGAAAACTCTTATTTAAAGGACAATTACTTAGCTACCTGTCTTAGTTTCTCTTAGTGAACCTCCTAACTTTGGAGGCACTTTGCATCCAACACAGGAAATACAAAGTTAGAACTCGTTCACGTAAGAAACTATAGCTTTTGGCTCACCTAGTATCCATCCACCCATCCATGTTATGTAAATTTTAAATATTTAAAATTTTATACTACACACATAAAGCAGCAAGTTTTAACCCAAGTCTTATGGTGGTTGCACAAAAGTAAAGTGAACTTGGAACATCCTCCTCTCCCTTGCTTATCCCAAACAGGACCTAAATTACTTAAGTTGGAATCCTGAGTGAAAATATTAAGAATTGAGGAGTGTGTACACATTTCTCATTGCATGCTTCAAATTATTAAGTACTGTGGTAGAGCTAACAACATTTCAGGACACAAGTTAGGTTGGGGATACGTGTTTCTGTCAGGCACTACACTTACATGTTTCAAAATGCAGTTGTTATTGCTATTTAACTTCAAAAAAGTGCAAAACAAGATAAACATCCACTTTAAAACTACACAGCATAGCACAGATGATTTTAATCTTAAGATTCTCAACAGTCCTGCACACAGAAGCTGGAATACCATCATGCCGTGTGCCACACTGCTATCATTCTCCCTTGCACCAAACAACCCTGGAAACTCCTCCATTTTATCAGATTAAATCCTGACAACTCTACTGATGGCAACTTTGAGAAACACAATGCAAAGAACAGAGCTCTGGACCACTTGAGACATCCTAGTTCAGTTCAGTCATGTAGTAAGTTCAGCTGAATTTACCCTGGCATCACTGATTTCTTTCTGATAAAAATTTATTTTCCAGAATAAAACTGTTGTAACACGTCTGCTACCACTCATGTGAGAACTGCTGGCAGGCAGAAGTCCCCTCCAAATACAATTTACAAAATAAAAGAAGAAAAACATAAAAAGGAAAAGGACGCACAAGAAAAGTTAGCTTTGGTTCAGTTTGCTCTTCCTGGGAGTAAGCTGACTTTGGGAGTTTGCCAACTACCCCATTCTTTGCACTGACCACACAGATAAGACAAAGGAAATACAGCAGACAGACAAAATGTAAGCAAATCCACGGAAAACAAAAAGGAAAATATTTTATGTGTGAACCATCAGGGAAATCACTGAAGTGACACAGGTGAAAAAATACTCAATACTAAGACATCAGAAGATGAGGAAAACCACTCATCAATTGTTCAAGGAAAAAAAAACAACTAGCCCCAAAACAACTAACCCCAAAACACTTCACCATTTCCTGTGTTTAAAAAAAACAACAAACACCAAAAGCACAGATCTGTTACAACTGCTACTGTTTGACAGCAAGATTCTGTCTCATGGGATGCTTTTTTTGCTGCAAACCTCTAAAGTAAACGCCACATAAGGACATATGAAGATAAGCAAATATGGCAGAAAAACCTCCTCACAAGACTATATATATACATATTTTTACTAAAAAACAAGTCCTGATGTGGGATGTGTATTATTCCAAGACATAAACTGTTGATACAACCTGTGCACGAAGACGTGATTTAGAATCAGACACATAGATTGCCTGTAGCTAGAGTGAGACACACTTAAAAAATAACGTAGCAGAATATCTTTCTTTCCTAAACTTGAGTCAAATGGAGCGGTGGGTACTCAGGAGAAGCCAGAAAACACGGTGACCCAGACAGCAAGCTCAAGTGTCCTCTGCCAGCTGATGAATGGTATCTTACCTTAGCAAAGCAGCTTCCTGTGGTGAGGAAATGCAGAGCTGGGAGGGAGGAGGAACTGAAAACTCCTGGCACACACTTGTGGAGATACAGCAGCAAGCTTCACCCACTGCCCATCTCCAGGTAGGGAGACCAGGCACCTGAGGACAGCAGAAACAAACAAACAAATGCTAATTAAAGAACTCTGTAGGGTAAGCGGATATTGACTATTTTTGTAGTACGAAATGAACTATCACAACATAAAAGAGGAGTTTTCTGAACTTTCCCGTCCAGCACTGGTCAGTTTCTGGGAGCAGATCCTAAGCTTGGGATGAGGAGTGCAATGCTCGGCTACTCACACATCCAGTAAAGCACTCCCAGTTCTGAAAAGACCCACCACGATCTTCCCATTTGCCATTCAGGATTTCTATGCCCACTGTTGCCAATTACGCCACTTAATCCTTGAAAAATACTCTTCCAGCCAGTCAGCACCTTTTCTCCTCACTGTTATTCACACTCCTTCATTCATAAACTGATCATTCACCTTTAAGGCTCAACAAGCCAGTTTCCAAAAACATGACCCAGTCACCACAGAACTGCCTAGAACTAGAGGGAGGAGAGGTTCTGAGGAGGACCAGAGGGCCACAAACAGGTACTATTATCTTTGTTTTAACTTTTGTGACCAGCTGAATGCAATTAACAATGAAAAATTACTATACAATTAAAAAAACTATATTCCTTTCTGCACGGAGATCAGGCATTAAATACTTGTCTTTTGGCTACAGTCATAAGCAACTGTAAATGGAATTGAAAACAAACCCATTCATTAACAAATTCATATAAACCGAAATATTCTTGACAGCGACTGCAGGAGTAGAGAGAAGAGTGAACACAGGAGAAGTATAACTGTATTCACAGGAGTATTTCTTGTACTTACAGGAGTGAATACAGGAAAAGTGAATACAGGAAAGCAGAAGAGCTACGGGAAAGCGAAGTTCAGGGAACAAAGTTATTTGAACTTGTTTTGGCCGGGGCACTTCTGCCCGCCCACAGGAAGCCTCAGACAGCTGGGCGCAGGTGAAAGGCGGAGCGGCTGCAGTAACAGGTATGCAAGGAAGAAAAATCAGAGATATATACACATATTTTTATGCCTAGCCAGGCTGGGCGGGGGTGAGGAACGGGACAGAGCGGCTGAGGCGGCGCCTGAGGGAGGCTCGGTGGGAGCCGACGGGCACCGCCGCCAAAGCCCCGGCCATCCGAGCATCCCCTCAGAGGTCTAACCGAGGAGAACAGCGGGGCCGGAGCCCCAGGCGCAGCAACAAGAACCAGGCAGCCTAAGGCGGCCGTGCCGTACCCCTCCCCACGCCGCGCCCGCCTCCCGCCGCTCCTCTGCCCTACCCAAAATGGCCGCGCCCGTCGCCGCCGCCCTCCCCGCGCTGCCCGCACGCAAAATGGCCGCCAGCGGCTGAGGCGGGCCGCGCCGCGAGTGACGCTGCGCTCGGCTAATGGCGAGGGGCGGCGCGGCACGTCCGGGGCCGTGCTTCTTGCAGCGCTTCTTCTTCCTGCCGGGGCGCGTTTGAACGTGTGGGGGGCGGGTGAGTGCTCGCCTCCCCGGGAAGGCTCCTCGGTAGCACCTTCCTCCCTCGCTTCCTCCCTCCCAGAGCGGGGAGAAGCCTCAGGTGCGCCGTGCCCGCGGTCTGTGCCCGAGGGCGCCGCTGCCCCCTCAGCCGCCCGCGCTTCAAGGTCGCTGGGTCGCGGGGAAGGAGGAGGAGCGGGTTGTGAGGGCTCCGTAGCGCGATGGAGGGGTGGTTGGTAGGGCGGGTCACACCTGTCAGGGCCATGGAGTTGGGCCGGGTGTAGGAGCATTTCCTCTCCGAGTTACAGCTTTGTAGCTGCTCAAACCAGTGGGGCGTTTTGGTATAAAACATGAGTGTGCGTGCGAAATCCAATGGAAAGTAGTTTTTTTCCAGTTTCTTATTATGTAAGGATTAATTTATTGCTCTCTTTGTAATGGTGCCGCTTCTGAGTACTATAAGGTGGTCAGGCAAAGCTGCACAAAGGTGAAGCGGTGTCAGGAGCTTCAGCCTTGCTTTGCCTGCAATTTCAAAGTTCTGCATTCCCTTAGGAGGCCAGCTACTCATTGAATTTTATTAACTATAGGGGGAAGGTGATGTTGAACCTGCTTTTGGGCTTCAGATGCTTACCATCTGGGCAGTAGTGCTTGTAATTAGATAAAGCTTTGTTGTGTTTGAGATTTAGCATGCCAAAGCTCGAAGCAAATGCAGCAATTAACATTTCAAAATGTCTGAATTGAGGGTTTTTTATTTTTGGTTCACAAAGTAAGGCTTTTTGTTTAGTGTTTTAGTCATCTGCTACACTGCAATTAAAGGTATTAACATTCAGCTTCATCTGTTCAGTTATTGTTATTGTAGAGTAAGAAAAAAGGCTTTCTAGAATATGTTTAAAATAATAAATTATTTTTACCTAGGTAGATGCCAGTTTGCAATGGGTCTTAAAACCTTCTGGAAGGACAACAAAGTTCTGATTGTTATGGGAGCTAGCCTGGGGCTAGTGCACTGGGGCTGGTATTACTTGAAGTCCAGTCCTATTTTCCAAGTGAAGACAGAGGATTTTGCTCCAGACCGTGACATTCTGACATTCATGATGCAAAGCACTCGCAAAAGTAAAGAGAAATAGCATTAGTACTTTGATTTTTGGGTAAGTTTCCTAATTAGTTGTATCTGTGTCTTTGAGGGAGAAGATGAATTAATTGAGAATTTTCAAACATACAGCCTTGGTGTTCTAACTTTAGTCTTTTGTTATTCTACTTTGCAACTAAGTTAATTTTTTGCACCTACATGGACCCAAAAAGTGCATCATAGATCTCAAAAATTACTGCTAAATCCCACATGATGAGATCAATTAAGTGAGGGTATTATATGTCTTTAAGATATTTTAGAACAAGCTCCAGTAGCTTCAGGACAGCAATCAAACTCGTGTGACTGGATCTATTAACAGTGTCCTTTCAGGCTTAAAACTGCCCAGAAATAATTGTGACTGTACATAGTAACATATTCCATGTTAGTAGGGATGATGATTACAACAGAGAATGAAACAAAATACAGTACAAGTGTAAATACTGTAGAGTTCACATAGAAAAGTAAATAAGCATTGATTTAAGTTTTACTGTTTTAAGAACTGAAAAACTATCTTTGTGGGCCTCTTGAAGTAAGAAACCTTTGTTTGAGCCAGAACTCTTGAAGTTGTTTGAACATCAAAAGCTGTTTTTTCTGTTGCCTAGCAAGCACTGCTGAGTTCTTTTGTTCTTGAGTAAAATCAGGTGGATATCACTGTAATTTTTCTACTTCAGTGAGGCTGATGGTACTTACAGACCTGCTGGTAACAGTATAGACGAGTGGTCAGAATTGAAGTTATTAATAAACATAATTTATGCACTCTCTGTGTTTGTAGTAGATATATTAGTAGATTTTCTCTGTTAAAAAGCATTATAGAATGCATAGGCCAATGGAGGTTCAACGAGGCTCAGTGCTGTGTGCTGTGCTGGGGTCACAGCCCCATGCTGAGTTACAGGGAAGAGTGGCTAGAGAGATTCCTGGGAATGCTGGTGACAGCAGCTGAACATCAGCCAGCGTGTGCCCAGACAGCCAAGGGAATCCTGGCCTGGACCAACAGTGGTGTGGCCAGCAGGAGCAGGACAGTGATTGTCCCCTGTGCTCAGCACTGGTGAGGGGCACCAGCCTTCAGAGAGGACACTGAGGTGCTGAATGAGTCCCGAGGAGGGCAGTGGTCCTGTGAGGAGTGCTGAGGGAGCTGGGGGTCTTCAGCCTGGGGAGAAGAAGGCTCAGAGCAACCTTTCTGTTTTCTACAACCACCTGGGAGGAGGCTGCAGGCAGGTGGGGGTCAGTCTCTTCTCCCGAGTAACAAGTGCTAGGACAAGAGAAAATGACCTCAGGTTGTACCAGGGGAGGTTTAGGTTGGATATTGGGAAAACTGTCTTCGCAGGAAGGGTTGTCAGGCACTGGCACAGGCTGCCCAGGGAGGTGGCTGACTCACCATTCCTGGAGGTGTTTAATGGATGCATAGATGTGGCATTTGGGGATGTGGTTCATTGGTGGCTTGGCACTGCTGGGGTAACAGCAGAACTCGACTTCAAAGGGGTTTTTTTCCAACCTAAATGTTTTTTTGATGCCGTATGTGTCCTTCTGTGACTTTTTCTGGTGAAAACTAAAATAGGTCAAGCTATACAATATTTTCATAAGATTATTTTTTGGAACTCTGACTTGGTATTCCAACAATTATTCTAATATCTTTCTGGTTTTTGTTGTAGGTATAATTAAGCTTGAAGGTTTTCGTCTGTGACTGTTGCCAGAAAAAATGAAGAAAACTACCTGGAGTAGAAAGAACTTTCTGCTTGTAGCAGGACTGTCACTTATAGGTGTCCATATAGGAAGCATGCTTGTAAACTTTGTTGCAAAAAAGTCTGCTCAGTCTCATTCAGAAGCTAAAAGAGATCGTCCGGAATGAAATAGCTTCCTGCTGTGACTATTTATCTGTTTTGCAACATGATTTAAGCCTCATTTTAAGAGAGCTGTGATGAGTAGTTTCAGGAATGCTGTGTATACTGTTTCACACTGAAAATAATAATCCTTACCTGCAAAGAATTAAAATGTGCTACTCTTAAAATTTAAAAGTGCAATGAATGATAGATCCAAGTAAAAATGAAATGTTCTTTTGACTAGAATTAAAATCTTACCTTCAAAATGTCTCGCCTTGAAGCTAAAAAGCCTCCGTTATTTATTAGCGAGCCGCTAACTAGAGATGCAGTGAGTCAGTCACTGTCTCTGCTGAGTGGGATATTAAAATCTTCCTACGGTCCTGCTGGTCGGCTCAAACAGCTCCACAATGGTGTGGGGGGCTGTGTTTGTACCACTTCCCAATCCTCAGCCCTCCTGGGGCACCTTTCCGTCAGCCAGCCCGTGCTGCGTGTCCTGACAGCCTCTGTACGGAACCACGTGTCACGTTTCAGTGACTGTGGCTTATTCACTGCCATCCTTTGCTGTGGCTTCATTGAAAATTTCAGGAGCCTGAACGTTGCACCTTTTACTGTCATTAAAATAAGCAAGCATCTTCTGAGTCTGTGCATGGATCACCTGAAATCTGAGGCCTGTGGTTGCCGGGTGTCTGTGGATTTTAGCAGTGTTGAGACCCTTGTTTGTTTGGTACGGAGCATTTTAACAAGCAAACCTGCTTGCATGCTTAATAAAACTGAAGTTGATCATCTCACCTCACTGGTTTTAAAGGCTTTTATATTTACTGTTCCATGTCACGTTGGGACTAATGCTGTTTTAGGGAAGTGTGTGGTGATACCTGTGAAAGGTAGAAGAGTTGTGGATTCTGCAGTTCTTCCTGGACTGTTGATAGAAGCACCAGAAATCCAGTTGGGAAAACCACTTGCTGTCAAAAGGACTGGTTCAAACATGATCAAGATTGCCCTTTTCAGTGTGTCCATGTCAGGTGACGGCTCTAACCCTGAGGAAGGAACTGTAGCAGTCCGTCACGGAGTTTCTCTGGAAGTGTCAGAGCTGAATCAGTTGCTTAATGTGGGGAAGCAGCTGGTTAAGGATGAGGTGGGCCTTGTGCTGTGCCAGAAGGTGATGCATCCCTCCTTGAAGCAGTACCTGAAGGAGCACGGTGTCGTGGCTGTGGACAGGGCTGGGCTGTCTCTGATGGAGCCCCTGGGCCATGTGACAGGTAACAGGCCAGTTCTCTGCCTAAGCCATTGTCCTGGAGTTGTCACTGTGACACTGGGCTGGTGTCATTGCAGAGGAAGGTCTCTTATTTCCCTCTACCTTAGCAGTGGAGCAAGGGTTGCTCTTTTCTAGTCCAAAAACCATTTTTCTAGGGGACCGGGTCTGTGCAGGCCCTGATGGTGGCATGCCACAGGTGTTATTACTGCTTGTGGCATGAGGGATATCCAGTTCCAGCAACTGTTTTCAAAATCTGAATCAAGGCAAATGAAACAATCACTTTTTTTTAATCTCAAATTGCCGCCAGGTCTTGCACTCTAAATTTGTTGGTTTCTGTGATTTCCCGTGTGAATTGAAATGACAGGTATTGAACAATGTATATAAGTTAAAAAGCCAAGAGGAATAAAGTTTATGCTTTATGAAATGCATCAGCTAGCTGTTCTGATGGTGCCACATACTGTTTTCTCCTTTTTTAATTAACAGGTTCACAGCCTATAGCTTCCATACATTCGTTGCCTCCTGGCTGTTACGGCAGTTTGAAAGATTTGTGCGTTGAGAGTTTTGCTTCAAAGCATTTTCTACATCTAATTCCTGAGGACACAGTTATCTGCAGCCTGATACTCTGTAACAGAAGTGAAACAGCATGGGATGAGTTGAAGGTAGGCAAATTTTCTTCAAATATTTTCTTGGAAGGTCACGTTTTTAATGGAAAAATACTGAGAAATATGAAATACATTGAGTTTAGAAACATAGTTTTTTCAGTACATAAATTAAGTTCATATGTTTCCAGAATTTCAAAATCCTTGAAGTGCTCATGTTCATTTAATACCTCTGTTTTAATACAGAAAATTGTTTAGGGACAGGTACGTCTTTCACCTGTTCTTGAGGCCAGTGCTGGATAAATATTTTCATTTTCATTACTTGGTTTATGAGAACATAAAAATCAAAATTGCCTAGCAGAAAGCCAGCAGCAACACATACAATGATAGACAAGAATTGTTTTGCATTGAAAAGTTGGTCTGGAAATGTCATTGATACTGATTGACTTTTTATATATAGCCCTGTTTTGAAAAAAGAAGGATTAAAATTGCAGCTTTTTATTTCTGCCTTTCCACAGTGTGGACAAATAAAGACAATTTCTCATTAAGTGAACAAGGTCTTGGAAGTCTCTCAGCAGCTTTATATCCACATGTAATTCAACTTTATGGAATCTGTACCAGAAACTACTGAATTTTATTCCGGTGTTTTTTCAATGGGGACAAATCCCATTAATCATGGTATGTCTAACAAGAATTTCATGTGATTTTCAGCGTGTCTGTGAAACTGCAGAACACGTGTTGCAGTTAACAGTGAAGGAACCTTTGGCATTATTAGGAGGGGGCTGTACAGAAACTCACCTGGCTTCATACATAAGACACAAGGTATGTAAGACATAAGGGTTTTAAAGATGCTTCATATACTTAAGAAACAAGGATTTATGTAGAATCACTGCAACAGTAAAACACTTCTCTCTCTCTAGATTAATGTGGCATTTTTGCTAACTACTAATATAAAATAAGGGGTCTATTTGAAGCACTCAGTTTTAATTATATCTTTTAAACTTAATGCTATGTTTGTACTTGTTGATCTTTCTTTAGGTGTCTGTTATAGTAACTGCATGTTTTTAAGTGTTGAAAATATGTAGGGTTTTTATATTGAAAGATGATCATGCAGAACTCTTTCCTATCGTGGGATAATAATTAAACATTTTTTTTAGTTAGAACTGTACCATCTGTTTTGGGGGAGAAAAAAAGCATGGTAGTATGATACATGCTTTTAATTATTTCTGTGAAACAGTGTTCTAACTTTGCTTTCCTGGTTCTGGTTTCTTTTTTAGAGTTCTAGCCTGCCTGCCAGCACTTTCAAAGACCTAGGTTGTTCTCAGACACAGTACCAATTGGTTGCTGACGGGTTTTGCCGTTCCCTGGAGTCTGTAGCTCGCTCTCTGAGTCACGATGGTGAAGAAGTTCTGACAGATGTGGTTTATGGACACTGCTGGTTTGTTCCCCCAGGTTCTCCCTGTGTCTCCAGGTGGTCAGATTTAGTTTCAAAATGTGGCTGTGGGGTGAATGGTAACACAGAGGACCTCAGCTGGAGCTTTTTGCAAGGCCAGTCTGGCTCTCCTGTTTTACAGGGCTGCCCTAAAGAGCCCTCGGTAAAGGTTGCTGACCTCCAGACTCTGGATTGCTTTGCTGCCAAGTGCAGCGGCCTGCAAGTAGCTCTGGAGACAGCCAACCTGATTTTGGACCTCTCATACATAATTGAAGATCAAAATTAGCTCTGATTTGATGTGATTTGATTTGTATAGCAAGACAGCACTGAATTGAAGGCAGGGTAATGTATAATGTGTTAAAATATTTGAACAGGTTAGAAGCTGGACAACAGACGGAAATTTTAAATTCAACAGCTGGCCATTGAATACTCTTCTCATTGTTAATCTGCTGTGCTCTCAAGCATTTTCAAAGGTTCAACCTGTTCCCTCTGAATTAAGGAAAATTTTGGATGTTGGTTAGCTCTGTGGCATCTTCAAAGGAATGGGAAAAATGGATTCACTTGCTGAGAAAACATGTTATGTATTAGGATTTATACAGTCTCAGCAAAAGCTTTGCACATCTAAAGAGACATTTCTATTGCAGCAGAATTGTATGACTGGTATTTTTAATTTTGTAGGTAAAAAAGGCTTAGCAGATATCTTGAGCCACTTGTTTTTAATTTTTTCCCGAAGTTTTTGTCACCATATACTATATGTATGTGCAGTTTGTATTTCTGAATAGGTGAAAGATTTAAATTCATATATGTAATTTATTTAACAAGTTATGAAAATTCAGCCTGGAGCTCTTAAGGTAGCAGGTAGGTAGTAGAAGATTTGAATGGAAATGGCAGACTGGGTGGAAAAAACTTTTGTCAAGTGGACCTTGATTGTCTTCTGTGGAATACAGGGCAGTCTATAATGAAGTTCCTATCATTCAAGCAAAGCTGCAAGAATGTCCCACTTACCATTCAATTAACTCTTTGACTGTGCATGGCTTCTTTTAATGAAGTAAGGCTTTAAGCTGCACAGACTTGTTTTGATCTTTAAATAAGACTGTAAACTGAATGATCAAAACTTTTTCTCATTCTCAGCTTGCATGCAAGATCAAAAAGGGTGCTACATTTTCTTACTTAAGCTTATTTTCTTTGCCACTTTTCTTCTCCCTCTTTGTTTTCAGCCACAAAGGACAAATCATTCATGGTGCATTTCCAGAAAACATTTGAGTCAGTTGTCGTCTAGTCCGCTTATTTTTTTCCTGGTCTCTTAAGATTTTAATATACTTATTTACTGCATATAAGCAGTAGAATTGTTATATATAACTCAGTTTTGAAATATGTAATTAAAACCAGATCTTTCCAGACCTTTTGTACAAAGTCCTTTTAATTTTGAGAACATAAGTAATCATTTTCTCACTGGGAAAAAAAAAAAGAAGAGTTATTTAAAGTTCTTTATCTTTTTATGACCTGAAATGATTGCTTCAGTGCTGTAAGGCATCCTTTGGGGACTTGTGCAAGAATGTTACAAGGGTTGAGAATGGAGGCTGCTGGAAGCTGGTTTGAAAGCTAATAAGGCTGCTTTCATATCTTGATCCTCCCATATGCCATGAACTATATGAAAACATCAGGAATAATGAAGCCAAATGATGGTGCGTATCTTAAGGCACAGAAGAATCTTGGTAATACTTCATCTAATTATGACTCTCCAGCTCAGAGTGCTGAATTACACTATTTTACTTCCTATAATAGCAGCTTGTTATGCAGTGTGGAAAACGTTGAGTTTAGTGACTACAGCTGTGAAGTGAAAATTAAAATAATGTTCAAGTAGAAGTAGTTGTGAGTGTTCTTTTGTTTTGGTATCTGAAGGTCACATCACAGGTCTTGAATCAGAGCTGACAATGGTTTTTGTTCTCCCCCAAAAAGAAAGTCACAGATTAAAAAACTGAAAAAATTAAATTTAATTTTTGGTAAGTAGCTAAAAAATTATTTGTATCTGAACTAAAGATTTTTGCATATATAGATAATTTTAATAACAATGAATTTTTCCCTTCTACTGTGACTAAAAAGGATAAATAAGCAGCTTGCTCTGCTGTTTATGGACAATATAGGTTCAGTTCTCAGTTGTACTACAGTAGGCTTGAACCTTTCATGTTTAGTGTTGCCTCATCTTTAAGGGGTAACATAGAAGGAGTACAACTTTGGATAGTTTTTAAAGTCCAAGTAAAAAGAATTTCAACTCAATCTAACAGCAACATAAAGTAACTTTTTTGAACTTGATGTTTTCTAATAAAATTTGGTTGCAAAAATGGTTGGGTTTCCCTCTGTGTTTTAAAGCTGATAGAATAAAATATTCTCAGCTGTAAGGCCTCTGAGAAGCCACTGTGGTTTTTATTCCTGTTCTGCTTGGCATTTGAAGTTCAGTGGGAAAATTAGCACTACGTAAGTATTAGGAGACAAGTGTTTTCTGTTCATGACCTCAGTCATGTCTGATTTCCACAGATTGCTCAGATTAAATTAAACTTTAATAATTCTACTGATAATGCACCGGAAGTACGAACATTAATTTCCAGCCTTCTCAGCTACATTCATGCTCCAGGCCTAGAAGGAGAAATAAAGAAATGCTGATATTAGAATCACTCAGGTCAGCATATTTAAGTAAGATGCCAGTGTACTATAACTGCTCCTCAGTTCCCTATTTGTTTGTCCCATTTGATGCTTGAAGCTTCAAAGTGAAGACCTGAAAATGCTGATTAATTAAAGGATCTTTATTTATTGTGACATATTTCAAGCAGATGCACCATTAAATATTATTATTTTGGCATTGGTTAAGAATGCATAATACCTGTTTTTCATTAATTCTGCTTTTTATCTGTGAATTTGTAGAGTCACTCTGAGCCATATCTGAGATCCTGCTCTGTCTGTTCTCCTGTCTATAAAATGGGAACAAAGATTTGTGGGTGAAGGGTTCTAAGATCCAGATGTAAAGTGAAAAACAGGAAAAAAGAAAGAGATCTTTTAAAATTACTCAGATCCTTGCTAAAATATTAATTTCATTATGGGAACTTTGATCAGAATTTACAAGGACTCCTTTAATTATTTTTCTGGGAAAAACACCATATTTTTATATTGAACCTGGATGCATTTTCTTGTTCTCTGAAGTCCCAGCAACAGTACATCACTGTTGCTACCAGTAATCTGATTTATTGCTTTACATCTTCAGTACACACACACACAGATGTGACCTTAAAGCTGTGTGCAGGAATGGTTGGAATTCAAGATCAGCAATGTCAGACATAGGATACAGTAAGGATTGCTGCTGTCTTCAGAGTCTGTGCTCTGCTGTTCAGAGTGGATGTTTGTGTGATGCTAATCCTTGAAGACGGGCTAGAAACAGATTTGAGACTTTGGGAAACTTGACCTTACTATATTGGTGGTTTGTTGGTTTAAAATTTAAAACATTGGTTTGTTGGTTTAAAATTTTTTATTTCTTTTTTTTATTCAAATGTTTGGACTTTTTTAGGCTGAGCAGCTACTACAGTGTTAGATCTGTCCCTGTAAGGAGAGTATTGATTGCTGTCAAAGCTTGTAAGGAAGATAGTGCCTGGAATATCACAGGCACAGTAGAGCTTGTACAAAACAATTCACCTTACCCAAAATCTCTACTCTTGAGTTTTAATTGTGCCCTTATTTTGCTGTGCTGGCTAGCAAAATGTGGTATTTATCACATTTTCAGCAGTGCCATGTGAATTGAGTCATGTAAGTATTACACTATTCAATCTCAGAAAAATTAATATCTTTGAGTCAGTCAATGTCGTAGCAAGAACTTTAACTGGATCTGCATTCACTGCTGTTCTGAAGATGCAGAAACAATCTGACTTTATTGCAAAGGGACTGCCTCCAGCATGCTTACAATCTGCCAGCCAGACTTTTTGAGAAGCCTTATTACAATGGGTAGTTCTAGAATATTAGTAGCTTTTAAACATTATTGTAAATATGAGTTATTTCTGTTTGCCAGCAGAGACAAGTGGCACAGTACTAATAAATAACTTTTTGACCAGTCACACTGTGATCTTAAATTCTCAGTTAAGTAATAACTTTGCTTTTTGTCTGTATGCATTGCCTGGTTTAAATTAGTCTTGCACATCATAAGCTCAAAAGCATATACAGATTTATTCTCTATGCTGGAAGCAGAAATGTAGTTACAGCGTTTGTAAGTAGAGCCACCATGTCATTATTCCAGGCACTAATAAAATTAATTGCAGAACAAGTTCCAGGATTGGGCTGCTTGACCTAATCATTAAACGCATTTATTTTCATAACTTACTGCGAACATCTCTATACACTTGAGCTTTTACATCTGCTTGCACAAGAAAAGCTTTTATTCAAGCTTTTATCATGTGCCTGGATGGCCCCAGCTGTTTGTGTCTGCCTTCTGGAAACTGATTACTGGTGTCCTTGTTATTTTCTGTCCGGACAACATGAGCTCTCTTCAGGTACACATTAAATACTAGCTGCCTTTTAATTTTGTTATACTGTTATGTGATGTCTGCTAAGCATTTGTGTGGCAGCACTGCGATGTCAACAGCTATTCCTGATTGGTAACCCTCTTTTTATAAACCAGTAAATCTAGTCTCTTTAAGGCTTTATGACATTGGTAGACTGGTATGTTTCCCTGATAAGAAACCTGTCAGTTCCCTAATCTGTGGCAATGACTCTGAAGGAACCCTCAGTCACCATTTGCGTGTGGGCTATGCAGGCCCTGCTGATGGATGGTGTACTCAGGCAATGGCTGAATGTTTTTTTCAGGGAATTCTAGGGACTGTGGTACCTTCAGTTCTTGAAAGACTTTGTGATTCATTTAAGAGCCAGAAGCAAAACTATTTCACCCTCATTTATTACTTTGTAACTAATATTCCTCCTGCCAGGTGCCTGCCCAGCCACTTCCTCACGCCTCGGCTCAACAGAGGGAGAAAATGGGATGAAAAACCTCCTGGGTCCAGATAAGCCTCTCCTGCTGTGTTTCCCACTCTTCTCCCCTAAATTCCTCGCTGCCAAGTGGCATTTTGCCACACATCTTTTTTAGATGTGTTTAAGGAGAGCCGCCACAGGCCCGGGGCGGCTGCGGGAGCCAGCTGCTCCCCACAGGGCTCCTGAGGTGCCTCACAGGGGCGCCATTTTGAGAGCCCTCACGAAGGCTGTGGAGGGTGCGGAAAAATCGCCAAGTTTAATGAAACCTGGAGCCAGGAAGGACACTAGGGCTGTCAGCGGAGCCTAGTCCTGAGAAAGGTGCTGGGAAAATGGGGTTTTTCCTTGGGCACTGAGTGCTTCAGGAGGAACAGGCACCCTGGAGGTGAGCCAGCCATGGAGCTCACCTCAGAAAAGGTACGGGCAAAGAAAAACCCGGCTCCTCTTTGCAAGGGTGGTTTAAAGCTGATGGTTCCTGATGGCTGTTATGCAGGGCAGCTGTGACAGGCTGCCCTGCTCCCCTCAGAGATCCCAGCTGTGGAGAAGCAAGGGTGGATGGTGTGCTGAAGGACTGGGGAGCTTCTGGGATTTGGGCACTTTCTGGGAAGGTGAGATCACTTCCCAGTAGCTTTGAAAAGGGGAAAGGCCCAGCAGCACTTCATGAGGGAGCTCCCACGGTACGACCACCTACCCACACCCCTGAAGTCTCCTCACGAGTGATCTGAGGACACGAGCATGGCAGAGAGACAGAGGATTGACCCACAGCCCCTCCATCATCATGTGAGCTGCAGTCCATAGGATGACTCCAAAAAGTGAGTTTTAATTTACTTATGTTTACATTTATTTTGCACCAGCACTGTGCCTGCTAAGCAGGTAGTTGGGTGACGTGGCTGTCTATCGATGCCAGCCTTTTTCCTCTCTTTCTGCTTTCCATTGCTTCATTTTTAAGCAAGGAAATATTTCTTCTCTAACTAATGAAGGTAGGACAAATTCTTCACTTGGATTTGCATACCTTAACCCTGATATCCTGTATGTGTTTCTTCTTTGGGATTGCCAGCAGAGGCGAGGAAAAAAAATTAGATTTTTTCAGTTTTACTTGAGTTATTTTATGGTATTTAAAATCATGATCCTCGGAAGCATGTCCTGAAGCTGCCTGTCCCTGCATCACCGAAATGTCATGTAGTTGTGATCAGCATTGTACTGGCTTCCATGGTTTGTGTTTGACCCAGGTATCTTTGCTGAATCGCGTTTTGAACTGTCCTGTCATGATGCTTTACTTGTAATTGTGAACTTGTTCATAAATTATTCTGTTTTGTTCCATAGATTGTTTGGTCTGGGCAGTAAGATGTGTTAATGTTCTACAGCTGGGAACATTTCTAATTGAAAGTTGATTTCAGCTGAAACAAGGTTATTTGGGTAATAGCTAAGACAGCTGAAGATGCCCTTGCTGTTTCTTACCTTTGAAATTAACTAGTTACAAGAATATAATACAAAATGCTAAAAAAGTGGAATATTTGAACCCTATATTGAATAATCCAGTCTCCTCTTTTTTTTTCTTTCCAAATAAAGAATTCATCCCCAAAGCAAAGCAGCAGAGAAATTAGTTTAGATTTCTAATAATAAAAATTGCTGTGCAAAACCCTCCTTTGGGTACTGAAATATTATAGCATCAAATAAAATTTATAAAAGCAGTATGCACTTGATGTCTTTGTGACTGTAAAACCCCTTCAAGGAGTTCTTTATATGAGTGTGTCGCAGAAGAGCAGAATTCTGAGGGGGACTGTGAGTGCACCTGTCCTGGTTTTAGGTGTTAAGAAGATCTGTTGCATCTGTTTAATCAAAATAGCTGCTAAATGAAAAATCTTTCTAAAACTGCATGTGAAACAGCAGATGTCACTCCAGTTTTTAGTTTGGCCCAGAGAAGGATTTGCTTCACTGCAGGAATAACTCATGCATGGCATTATTGCTTAGGTTTAATACAGTGTGTTAAGGAATAGATGGAATACATTACAGAATTTCTGAGATTAACTGCTGATTGCTGGGGTAAATAGCAGAGAAGCACTGTGTTTCTGGACAGTCTCCATTTGGAGCTGAGTGTGTTGGCATGGGGTGGAACCAGTTTGTGCAGAGCTGGGGGCAATGAGCAGCAATACATGCCTTAAGCATGGTGTATGTTTAAGGCAGCGGGGCTCTCTGTTAACTGAGAAGAATATGCAGTTGCATATCAGTTGCTGAACTGGTCTAAGAGTTTTAAGGTGGTATTATAATTCAGCTTATTTTAAGCAAGCTACAGCAAATAGTCCGAAGGAGCACTTTATTTCAGTGTTCATACTTGGGTCATAACAATTGCTAAATTTATACAAAATTTATGTAAGAGGCCAGAATGAAAGTTTCAAGTTTCTTGAAGTAGTGGTGACTGAAGCAGGCACGTCTTGTATGACTTTATATGTACAATGCATTGAAAAGTTTAGGCCAAAAATCTCATGGCAAGGTGGCAAAATAAGTTTCCTGAACACAAAAAGAAACATAAACATCCACAATCTTAAAAATGTGCTTTTGGTTGGGTTTGCACACTGGAAGGGGATCAAAAACCTCCCCTGCTACTAACCCTAAAGACACTAGACTAGAAAGCAAGATTATTTCTGTATCATAGGTTACCTCTAGTTGCCTAAAACTATGACTTGTGGGCATAAGGTCATCCAGAACTACATCTGTCTGAATCTAGTGCCTGTAGAGAAAGGAAGGTGGTTGTTTTTACATCGGAGGAAGAGAAGGAAAAAAAGTTTTATGATATTAAAATGCATTTTAGGGGAAAAAGGAATAGTTGTACCTCTGCAAAAAGCAGAAGTGAGTTTCCATTTTGCTGACAGACGTTTTGCTTGAAGCTTTGGGTAGTGCAAAGTGTTGCAGATAGTTATCTTTGTAACAGGTTAATATGAAATGTCTCTGGAATATGCATACCAGCCTTACAAGGATGACTTGCAATATTGGGAAATAGGGATTTATTTGCTGTGATGCTTTGGTCATACCTAGCACTGCTGCAGGGTGCCAGGTAGGTGATATTAAAGGCTCAAAATAAAATACTTATCTATATTTACAGCTTCAGATAGAGAATATTTGCCAGCCTAAGTGGTGACTGGGTGTAGTGACTGGCAAAGCCAGCAGTAATTGTAAGGCACAAAATCAATTCCACAGCTGTAACAAATACAGTTTTAAGAACAGCCGTGAAACACAGAGGAGAGTGGATTTGGAGCCACAGGCCAAGAGATTATTTCTCTATAGGGTGGAAAGAAAACACTCAATTTTATCATAATTGTGTAGTAAGACTCCCTGAATAGAGAATTAGATTGATGTTTTCAGGTAGTAAAAACACAGAGTTGTTCGGCAAGGACACCATGGTCTTAACTCTGTGTGTAGTAGAAAGAATACCTGGACAAAAAACCAGTTAATTGAATATATAAGCTTGAACTTTATTGGGTAAAGATGGGCAAACTCTGTCCCACATGCTTGTCACTTGTGATCATTAATATTTAATCAAGAATTTATCCAAATTCCTAGCCAGACATGCTCTCAATAGTTGTCACAGGAACAAAAGATTGGCTTTGGCTATGGGGGAAGTTTCATCTTAGCAAGATGTTTATCTCTGTTAGAGGCAAGTCACTTAGATGAAAACTTGTGCCATAATGAAACACCCAGGAGCAGAAATGCTGTGCTTCATCCTCTTCCTGGCAAAATCCTCAGGGACACATTGGTAATGAATAGAGTTGAGGAAATTACCTCAGCAGCAGGTTCTTGTGTGATGAATTTAAGGTCTGCGTGGCTCTGGGGATTGTCAGAGCGAGGCAGGCGGTGCTCTGCCTGCCCGCCTCAAATGGAGAACCTGGAGATGCTGTATGGGAAGTGCCTGTCTTGCAAAGAGCTCCAGCCAGATGGTGAGAGTGGGATCTGCTGCCTTCCCAGAGACTGCACAAGCACTCACTGGTTCCTTTTGGCCTTGGACAGTGTGCCAGGAGGTTGTTGTCATAGTGCTGAGTACTCAGCTTCACTTGGAGGAGCTGGAGTTGATGAAATTTTGTCCTTTTCAAAGAATAGTGTGTTTGGTTTTATTGTGATTGTTTGTGTTAAGCATTTTTTTGCCTCCTTTTCTTGAAATGGTGGGATTACAGTGACTCGTTAAGGTAAGAAAACATGAGAATCTGATTTTATTCCAATTTTTAAAAAATGGAATATTCAAAATTTGGGCCAGATCCTAGAAATGTCTGTTTCTTTTTGGTTCTGGGACATGAAAAGGTGTAATTTCCCCACCACCATGTTGAAAATTTGGTCTGTTTCTTGACACCGTTTGAATACAGGAAGAACTAAGTAAGATATGGACCAAAAGGACCGTTTTCTCTACCCTCAAAAGGTACAAGTGATGATGAGGCACGAAGTAAGCACACTCTCAGCTGAGATACAATTATCTTCATTCTCTACAGTGGCCTTTTAAGTGCTGAGGAAAGAACAGCAAGAACTCTCCTGGACAGCTCTTTCAGCTTCTAGCAATCAGCAGTTTAGGGACTTCTGGGTCAGGCTGCATCTGGATTGTCAGTTTTAGTGGGCACTTGTAGGGTGATTTCTCAGTAATGCATAAATGTGGGTTTCTTTAGGTTTGTTTTTATTTGGAGGAACTAAACTCTGGCTCAGAAGAAAGGAAGTGGACAAAACAAATGTGCTGAATTAAGATTTCAGATCATGAAGGAGCATGTCTAGGGCTGAGCCTTTTTGTGTGAATTTTAAGAGCGGTGCCTAAAAGCCATGGTGAAATACTGACGTGGCAGGATGAGATCCAAAAGTTTTTATATGGACTGTCTGTGAGCCCCTGGGTCACACTTCAGTGACAGAGTTTCAGTCTCTGTTTTGGTCAGAACAATATGGATCGTGGAGGTCACTTTTATCTGTGTTGGGGACAGATCAGAGGGCTGAGCTGGAGATCCAGAGAGATTTATTGCATGAAAGCAGGGAAAGAAAGATGAAAGATGTGCCTGTCCTGTTCTTGAGTTCTCTAGGTGTCCATGTTTTGCCCACCCAGGCTCAATGCCATCTCTTCTAGAGCCCCCAGCATCAGATGGTAAGTCATAATACAAATTATTTAAGAATAAAAGAGATTTACAGTTGAAGTTACCCAGGGCACTTACTTCGTAGTGGATGTGCTCTAGACTGGGGTTATTCTGCAATAGCAAATATTTAAAGTGGTTTTTGTTCCTGATGTATAGATGGTCCCATTGCTCTGAGTGAACCAATGCAGTGAGTTGTTACAAGCATACAGAACACAGATTAAAAAATACAGCTGCCAAGTGCAGCACAGGCTGGGCAAATGACCCATGATGGAGTAGTGACCTCTGTGGCAGGAGCAGCCTTGAATCATTCTTAATGGGAGTGCCAGTAGTAAGAGACCACAAGCTGAACCTGAGCCTTATGAGAGGAAGACATACATGTTTATTTCTGAGTTTTATTATGAAAAAGGAAGCAAAAAAATTTCTTCAGTCAGAACTGCCTGCATATAAAAGAAAAGGGGCCCAGTGAGGCTCACTTAGATAATCCCTGCAACAGAGCGAGGGTAGGGAGATGTGGCTTCCCAATGGGTTCGAAGTGGAAGCCTAATTTAGGATGCTGTAGGTCACACCTTAGGTAGGAAGAGGTGATATTTGATCTTTTGTCTCTTGATCTTTGATCTTGCCTACAGAGGGCCTGAATTTTTCTACTTTACATCACGTCCTTATGAATTAAAGAGTGTTTGTTTGATCTGGACGTTTGGGATTTGGCAGCTTTATATCATAGTTCTCCTATACCTATGTGTGAATACTGAAGTCCATGCTGCATTAAAGGTTGAAACCTTTGAGATGCCCTTGATATCGAGGATGAGAGATTCCGTTCTTCTAGACTTAGCTTCTTTTGCAAATTGTTAGACTAGGGAAACCATTAGAGAGAAAATCTGTGTCTTTTGCTGAATTTATGCCTGGAGAAACTATGCAAATCAAAGAAAGGATTTGCTGCTCTGCTTTTCTTCCCTCTGCTATTTGTATCCTTTAACACTTCTGTCAGCTGCAGATGGGCAATAAGTGAAGGACAGAGAAAGTGGCAGGTGTTCAATCCTTCCAGACCCTATCTGGTTTTAGTAGAATAAATTAAAAAAAAAAAAATTGAAGAATTTGGTTGCTATGATAAAGCTAAGTCATCAATTACTCTGCCTTGCTGCAATGCTGTCATGGGACTGCAGGCAGACTGCTGTGGTAAGGCAAGCACCTCAGTCGCAAGCCTTTGGTTTAATTTGCACAAAGTGCTTGTAAAATTTGGAATGTTGGTAGAGTTGGGTTGCAAATGTACGTTTTACATTTCTTGTGGTACTGCACATATCTGTTTCCAGAGCGGATTAGGCCTTAGCAGTGTTTCTCCCTTAATCCCAATGTACCAGTGAAACACTTCAGTATTGCTTATATTGGTAATATTAAATGTACAGAACACGGCTGTTGAACTTGGGTTCTCTAAATATTTTAGTTCTGGCTGGTGGGTGGGAAGAGTGAGACTGAAGAGGTCAGCACCCCCAGTGCTCTGGCCTGTCCCTGCGCTTTCATTGCTGAGCTCCCACAGTTTAAGCCACAGCCCTTTAATGCACTAAAACAATATTGAGCTATAAACTGGGGATTTCAGTAGCTAATTTGTAGATGTTTCAGTCCATTGTGTAGTGGGTGTGGGTCAGCTGTTCAACAGATGTCTTTGAGCCATTTTCCATGCCAGCAGTCAGCCTCTCCTCCATCTTTCTAGTTATCTTTTCTGGAATAAACAATTCTGTTCTCAATGAGCCTTTTTGCTTTGCTGGTTTGTTTTGGCCAAGGACTGTTTTTGGAAAAGAAGAGCCAGAGCAGTATAAAGTCGGTTTTAAGCAAACCATAATGACACTGTAATATTTTGCACTAATATTCAGCCGTTGGCTCTCTGTGTGGCACACAGTGCTCCAAGGAAGATCTAGCCTGGATAAACAAGGGAGGTAAAGCTGGAGAGCTTCTCTTACTGAAAGCTGGTTATTTGGAGCTATATTTATAACTGTTTTCTTTAATAAATACCTCTGTTTAGGAGGTACTGTTATGCCATATGTTTCAACAAATCTCATCTCAAGCAACTCCTGATGGATGAAAAACATTTTATGAAATGTCTAGTCTGTTGAGTTTTTTGCCTGAAAAGGGAAAAGTAATATATGAAGTCATGCACAGTGTATCCAGATGTTCTTCCGAGATCTACCCAAAAAGCATGGATTTGTGATGGTTTTAAAAGCAGAGAAGATAGAAATCCACTGCATTGGTCTGTCCAGTAAGAATGCAAATATCTCTTTCCATAATGACGTGTGGGATGAGTTCCATCTTTTTTCTATGGTCAGGTAAATCTACTGCTTTTGGATGGGAGGTGCTATTTCTTTCACTCAAAAGTTTTGTATCAAGGACAGGTTGGATGGGGCTCTGAGCAACCTGCTTTAGTGGAAGATGGCTCTACCCATGGCAGGGGAGATGGAATCAGATGGTCTTTGAGGTCCCTTCACCCCAAACCATTCTGGGATTCTATGAGTGTTCAGTGCTTCTGTCGTATGCAGGACAATAACTCAGCCTTGGAGCAGTGCCATATAACATGCAGCATCCGACTACTCCTGGCTCAAGCAAATCAGAAAATAGAATCATGGAATGGTTTGGGTTGGAGGGGCCTTAAAGCTCATCTGGTTCTGAGCCCCCTGCTGTAGGCAGGCAGGGATGCCACCCACTAGATCAGGTTGCTCGAGAATCCCTTCCAAATTGGTCTTGAACGTTTTCAGGGATGGGGCATCCACAGCTTTTTCTAGGCAGCCTATTCCAGTGTTTCACCACCCTTACAGTAAAGAATTTCTTCCTAACATCTAATCTAAACCTATTCTCTGTCATTTGGAAGCTATTCCTCCTTGTCCTATCACTCCATGTCCTTGTCAAAAGTCCCTCTCCAGCTCTCTTGTAGTTGCCCTATAGTAGATACTGAATGCCACTATAAGGTCTGCTTGGAGCCTTCTCCAGCCTAGACAGCAACCCTCCTCATGTAACCCATCATTTGTTCTCTGTTTTAAAATGTGTGTTTCCATAATAAAAAAGTCTGGGCTCACTTCAATAGGTTGAACCATGGCTTGTTACTGTGGTTGGTTATGGACTCTAAGTCATCTCATAATGAGTCATTTTGACCTCCTGTATTTCACAGGCAAAGTGACTGTGACTTTACAGCCAAAGGGACACAATCTCCAGAAGGCTCCAACCATTACCTTTGTAAAAGAAACAGCAGCATTCAGATATCTGCACTCCTCACAGACTGGTTCAAAGCAAAAAGCACCAGTCATCTCTGACAGTCATCCCGTGGTAGGCTTGTGGTTCTCTAACTGCTTCACACCCACTCACAGCTCCCTGGTGCTGTGACTCAGCTGCAGGAGTGCTTCTGTGCCTGGCCTAGAGCTACACGTGTCACTGGCTGTTGTCAATCCACATCCAGGCAGTGCTCTTGCTTCTGATAGATTTTGGTTCCTTGGTGTGACCTCTGAGCAGGGTGAGCCAGGGAAGCTCTGCACAGGCTCCTGCTCGTCCTGAGCCTTCTGTGAAAGGGAGGGTGTTGGCTCTTTTGTCCTTGCTGAGCTTCCTGTGTGCTCCAGCCTCTCTGCTGCCTGACAGGCTGTCCCTACTGGCTTTTCTCAGTTCCCTTGTAGCTAGCAGAGCCAGAAACACATAGGTTCCTCTGGAAAAAATAAGCACTCTGCCTCTCCAATTTCTTGCATGTTTTCTCTGTGTGCACTTCTCCTCTGCCAGTGGTGCTTGGGTGTCTTATCACTGTAGCTGATCCTGTGCTTGGGTGTCTTTGGTGTATCAGTGTATTGTGTCAGCAGAATTTCATTGGAAAAAGAAGAAAAGTGTCTTTATATTTTCCTGGATAGTTTGTTCCATCAGCTTTGTTAGTTGAATATGGGAATCTTGAGGGCAGAATTGACAAAAGTCAACTATTCAATATGCTCTCAGAATTCAATGCCATAGTCAATAACCTGCTTGCTAATTAAAAAAATTCTGGAGAAAAATATATTTTGTTGCTGGAGTGTTCTTGTAATGAAAACATGTGAGTTTTGCACCAAGAAGAAAATAAAGTAAAACAAAATAGCAAAGTCCTTTTTGTTGCTGCTGTTTTAGCAGCACAGAGCAAATGAATGTTTAACATGAAAGAAAATACAGATAAGATTAAAGTAATCATTAACTAAACCAGCTTCCCTGCAGGAACTTGATTGGATCCATTTGAGACTACTGCATTGTGATATCTGCCTCTTCAGACTGTGTGCCTGGTTAAAATACAGTGAAGCACTACTCCATCACCCAAGGATATGAAGAAAGTAGGATTACTGCAGGGGTTTTGAGGAAAAGATCTGGTGCTCTGTAATTTGAGTTTTTAGACACTTTGAGTGGGTTCATTAAATTAAAGGTTGCTTAATAAGAAAGAGCATTAAGTGGCTGCCTAAAATTACTATATAGTAGTTACAAGGATTATTAGGGAATATATTCTATAGATGTATTTGAAGGTAATGGAAAGTTTTGGTATAATTCTGTTTAAAATTCAGGTAAGAAACTTGTGGAGAACAGAACTGTATGGAACTAGAAGGAATATCAGATATTGCAGGACACAGAATTGCTTTTACCTTTCACAGGACTCTGTAATGTGCTTGATTTCAAGGAGTTGATCAAGAGAGTTCCAGGCTTAGCCAGCCAAAACAAGGATGGATACCAAAAATACCAAAGTAACCTCTGCTACAGTCTATGCTATTGACTTTCGTTGCATTATTCTATCTTAAAATATTACATATTTTAATACAGATATTTTATAAGCACAGCGGGAAATCTCTGTTCAGACTGCTGTGCGCAAAGACATAAAATTCCTTGGCTTGCATCCTCAGGAATACAAAAACTTACGGGCAATCACAGAATAAATTACCAGGATTTCTGGCCCAGTGATTTGCTGGAGAAATGGGTGTTCAGCATTCTTCAGTCTTTATTTCTTACAAATGGTTGCCAATGTTGCTTCTGCTTTCTATCCAGATTAATCCAACCTTTTGAAGTCAGATTTTCAAAAAGACTCTATCAGTGATCTTGTGATTTAGACATATTTTAAAATGCTGCCATTTCTTCTCTAAAATAACTAAGGTGTTTTGTCTGTATTTTGGGACTTTGGTAGTTCCCATCTTGAACCCAAATCAAAGCCCTCCTTTTTTGCTCTCCTTACATTGGTGTGACCTTGTGAAAGACATCCATAAGTATAGAAAGCCTGACAAAATTATTAGAGTTCTCTGAAGATCTGATTCCCTTCATCCCAGTAGTAGCTTGACTATTATTAGTTGTACTGATCTTTGTCCCTTGATGTTTCTAGGGAGCTGCTTCAAGGGATGTTCGGTCTCCCTGGATTCTCAGATGCCTGTTGTACATTGTTGTTCCTACTAAGGCCTCTGAACCATTGTGGTGGCAAACACAGCAGAAAGGTCCTGGAAAAATCTGATTAGAAGGGCAACAGTGTGCAGGTAGCTTTTGTTTAATGCACAGCAAAATCTGAGGCAGTAAAGGACCCTCTTTGGCTGTGATTTTAGAGTATGAACCACCAGAAGGCTGCTGAACATTAGACTGCTCCGAGAGTTAGGACAAAAGATGAACACTGAGTCTCTGACATCTGTATCAGGAAACTGGGAAATCCGTGAGTTTGGGTGAGATACTTCTCTATTCTTCAAGAAAATTCCATTTTGAAATCAAACAACAATGAAAAATCATAGCTGCTGTACTCTGGTAAAATAAAAAAAAAAGCCTGATTGCTTAAATGATAGAAACTAATAGTAAAGTCCAAACTCAACCTCAAAGAAGTAACAAGTGAATTAAGTTTGATTCTTTCTTCTCAGCTAGGAGGGGTCCCTCCTTTTCAGTTGGACTGCTTTATTTTACCTGTGTTTCATCTTGTCCTGTCAGTCTTCACAACATCAACCAAATGCGTTCTGGGAAGTCGTCCACTGCAGCGACCTTCCTAATTTTTTGTTTTATTTTGCTTTCATATATGTGCATGTATAAAAATGTACATAAGTATTTTGGTTTGGTTTTTTTTGCATGGAGCTCTAGTCAAGAGAAGCAAGTTAATCCATAGTTGAGTACAAATCATGTCTACTGCAGAGAACTGAACTTGTTAATCTGCTCAAAAATGTGATGGTTTTGACATATTTGGATCATAAATAAGGTCTTCCTTTACTTGTGCAACTAATAGAATTATAGTAAGGACATTGTATGTGCAACAGACTAAATGCAGGCATTGCACAGCAAGAAACCTGTCCCAATTCCTGGTTTTCAGGTAATCTGTAACCTTAGTAGCTAAAATACACATATATTAATGCCTATTTCCTGATCTTGAGTGTCCTCTGGGTTATTAGAATGTGCATAAAGAGCCACAAGCAGTTACACCTTTTGATGGGAGTTTTATTGTATATCTTTTTTGTGTATTCTTTATAAACCATGGTGCAAGTTTCCATTCTTTTTTGCCTAGAAAGTCTGGAGTGCTCATCTACTGCAGTGTTAAATAATCAGGTGTAATGGTTTAACTTGGCAGATACACAGAATTTAAGATTTCTGTTTTGAAGCAGTAGGAGTAGCCATGCCTATACTCCTGCAAAAAATTCCATGAGCTTGGCTTCTTCCTGCAGTTACAAACACATGGAGTCCCAGTTTTCAGTTTAAAAATAAGAAAAAAAAACCCAAACAAGTGTACTGATTGCAGTGCAGAGAAGCTTGAAAATATGAATCTGACAGTTTCCAAGCAGGCAAAAAACTGTAACTATAAAAACAGTAGTTTGGTCTACCTTATTATGAAGTGGGTGCACTGGAGGAGGGTTAAAGGTCTGGCATGACTACGCTTGGTTTTGGAGCTGTGGGTTAGATTCGTGCATGCTGGGGGACTCGAGTGGGGAAATCACAATGAGTTTTGTCCTAACAAGGCATAAGAAGCACATCTTCTTTCCCCCCTGGTGTGTGAAGTGTGACCCAGCACTGCTGCGTCTATTCGCGCTCCAGCTGCTCTGGGGTTTTAAATTATTTTTTTATTTTTTTCCACTTCATGCTTTCCAACCTCGCCATGTCCGTCGCAGCTTGAGGAATTGGACAAACTGCTTTCTTCCTCCCCATGGGCAGCGAGTCCAGTTCTTCCTGGAAGCATAAGCCAAAGGAAGCTCGAGGAACAGGCTGTTCTCCTCCGCTGTGGTGTCACATAAATAAAAACCGGGCTCCTGAGGCCTCTGCCATCTCTGCAGTGAGGGGACCAGCTGACTGACACACAGCCAGAGCAGGAACTGGATTGTGTATGGGGGCGGCCGAGGAGGGGCCCCCCCTTGCTGCTCTGGAGGGGATGGCACATGCCATTGTTACCCTGATGCTGTCAGACAAGGTCTCTGGTTTTGGTAGGGCCTCAGCTATAACAGACACGTAGTCTTTCACGTTTTCTTCTGGACATGAGGAGATTAAAAACAGAGCGAGGAAGAAAAACAGCCAGGTCTCAGTAGCTATCCACTGTTAATCCTTGCTGCTTTTCCACATTATCTCTGTTGGAGAAAGCAAAACACAGGTACTCAAATCTGCATTGGGGTTTATGTCTCCTTTTTCTTTTGAGAGAGAAGTTGCTAGCTGTTGAAGGCAAAAATGGGTCATGTAGCTGCTGCATCTTAAAAATAAAATCTTTGGCAGACTTCCCTGCCTGCAATATAGTGTACTGAATTTCAATGAAAATCACCCAAATGTACAGAGCTCATAGGCAGCTCCGAATTCTGCAATAGAAAATGCTGCAGCGCACATTTCCAGGCAACTTCCGTGTCATTTGATTTGCTTGTTCATAAATCTTTTCGCAATCAAAGTACTATTATTTTTTGCAGACAAATATCTAGGTTCTGAACTAAGCAGCATTCATAATACTATTTCCTCTTCCATGCTCATACAGGGGATGCTGGTTTCTTTGAAAATATAAAATACATTTTTCTGAAAGCAGTCTATTTGAAAGGCAAAAACCAAATCCAAAACTTATGGTTTAGAAGGAGCAGAAAATCTTTATTGTCACAATTTATTGATACAGACACCTATGAAGTCTTTGTCTTGCTCAGACTATTGAGCATTTGAGGAAATGTTGAACATTTTCCTTTGGATTTTTTTTTTTCCTTTTTTTGCAGTGCTAATGTCAAAATTGTCAAAGATGTGTGGTAGGAATATAGTATTATTGGATTACTGCTGCTAACCAGGAGGCTGTTAAACAGCTGCTGTGTTGATGCTGGCATTCTTCTCCATGCTAGCTGGAAGCATTAGTTTATTACTGCCACATTATACTTCTAACATAGCATGGTGCAAAGTAATGGGTATAACCTCACTGCAAAGCTTGTGTGATCATGTCTAAACCATCAGCTGGGCTGGGATGAAATCTCCAGATCTTCTCTTGGATATCTCTATTAATATGAAGTGCAATGAAACAAAGAAAACATTTGCTTAAATTCTGTATTCTTCTGAACAACCTCAGGTTTTTTGGCTGTTTTCCCTTCACAAACTGATCTTATCCAGAACATTTGCAGTAGCAGTAAATTGTATAATCCCAAAGAATAGAATGTGTGCACATGGCTAGCGTTGGAGTCTCTGTACCTCTTCTAGTGACTGAATATAAGTGCTGAAAGGGCAGGTAGAAGTTTGATTCTGCTGTGATGAGTAAGTGAATTTCCTAGTGGAGGGTGCATATCCTTTCACAGGGAGGAATCTCTCCAGAAAGGCTAAAACCATTTCAGTACGTTCCCCTAAAGCCCTGCCACTTGTGTCTGGCAAACACACAGCAAGTTCTCACTTTCCCTGTCACTGGATAGTGCAGGAGCCTCACAGAAGATGGGGATGGAGATGGGTGTGTGTCTTCTTTTCTCTGACAGTTCATTAACATATGATCAGTTCTGTGTCTTAGCCCAAACCTAGGCAGGGGCAGGCCTAAGTTTAAAGCTGTACAAGAGCTGGCAGCTGTGCTTTGGCAGGATCATTTATGACATTGCTCAGGAATGAAAGTCTTGGTAGTGGTCAGCAACTGAGGACGTCCCTGTGACCAGTCCATCTACCAAAACTGGCAGTAGAAGGAAAGGGGTCTTCTCTGAATGCTCAAATCACGTAATTTTACCTGTCTGTACAGAGTATCCATCTGCATTTGCCATTTTGCCAAGTCTCTGCAGACAAATTATTATATTGTGTATTTTTACATCAATTAGCACTTGCTTATGTGAAGTTTGCCTGTGGAAAGAAATGTCTGATATCACTGGGCTGTGGGTCATATTATCCAAAATTAGCATTTTCATGTGTATTATCTAAAGGGGATGTTGACCACATTTCAATCTAAATTAATCTCTTTTTTTTTTTTTTGAAAATGTTAGATGTCCTATCTTTCCTTCTTCCCAGTGGTTAATTTTCCCATATTTATCCTTGCTGGCTTGTGAATGTCTCTGTGCTAGTTGTTTAATTGGCAGTTGGGTTCATTTAAGTTGATAGAAAACTGGACTCTGAAGGGAAGCATGTTATCAAAATGCAGAGGCTAATCCTATTAGGTGAAAGCATTTTTGTTTAAATGGAAAATAATTAGACTGTATCTTCAGTATCTCTTCAGCAGTGGCTGTAGCTGATTGCTGTTCTTGGAGGCTCGTATGGTGTTTCCTGAGTTGTGTAACTGTGAATGGAGAGGCAGAGGAAAAATGGTTTCCCCCAATTCTAAGTGGGGAACTCAGTCTTGCTTTCCATGCTGGAATCACTGTATGGTGTTGTTTTTAAACATCACTGCAAAAACAGTAGGACACAGTGCATGTTGGGAAATATATGAAATCCCCAGTTTTTTATCCTTCCCTAACTGAATCCACTCTGTTTTATTCCTGGCTGTGCCTGCAGCTGAAGTCATGTGGCCGTACATCTGCTTTACACTAACAGGCCCATTTTACATAATTCATTATGTGCAACCACAATGCCCGCTGCTAATCCGGGCTAATCCAGCACTTTCCTGAAGAGCGGCATTAACAAGTGTTTCTTCAGCCTTTCCAGCTCAGCCCTGGACAGCTCTGGTCCACTGGACACAGCCTGGAGCTCACAGGAGGTCAGGCTGGGGAGTGCAGAGCCAGCGGTGCCCATCCCTCCCTGGTGTCTGCTGGAAGCCCTGGGCATGCTCCTCATCCCTCTGTCAGGGCAGGCTGCAGCAGCTCAGGGAGATGAGGTGCCTGGGAGAGCCAGCACTGACAGCCAAGAGCTGATGTGCCAAGACAGGAGAGCCCTTGGTCTGCATCGGTGACTTCCAAGGCAAATCCTGACGAGCACGTGTCTGGGGGAGTGCGGGCTGAGGTGCCTGCTGCGTCCTTGTGTCCCTGCACAGCCAAATCCAAGGCCTAACCAGAGCTCCTGCTTGTTTCCCTGGTTGCAGTAATTCCTGCAAATTGGAAATGCATAGTTTAGGGGCAGGGGGTGAGAGGTGGTGGGATTTTTGTTTGCTTTTTGAGGTTTCTTCATACCTGTGCTGTCAGGAGATGCCTCCTGGCACCTGGACCAAGGGCACTCTCCTGAGTGGCACTGCACACCTGAACACCTGCTCCTGAGGCTGAGGGCTCAGCTGTACTCCCACAGTAACTCTTGAATTTCCAGCTGTGGCTTCAGAGACTCTTCTTTCACTGTTATAGACAGGTCCTAGCACCTTCTCCTTGAAAATTACAGACTTGAATGTGTTTCCTCTCCTAATTTACCCAAGTCCTTATTCCTGACTGAATTTTTCTTTTCTTCCTGTCTCTACTTTCCTGATCTAGACTACATCCTGGTGCTGTCTGACCAAAAAAAAAAAAAAAAAGAAAAGAAAACTTCTAATTTTTCTGTTTTGGCAAGTACAGATAATTCAGATGTTTTAGGTCTGACTTTTGTCTTGAGACTGCTCTGACAGAGATGGTGGTGCTGTGAGGGCAGTGAGGCACTGGAACATTTTGCCTAGTGAGGCTGTGGATGCCCTATCCCTGGAAGTATTGAAGGCTGCATGAGGCCCTCAGCACCTTGGAAGGTGTCCCTGCCCATAGCAGGGAAGTTGGAATGAGATGATTTTAAGGCCTCTTCCAACCCAAACCAATCTGTGATCTTATGCCTCCAGAGTCAAGAGAGCACAGCCTGGCATAAAGCCATGCCATGGGTAAGGATGTGCAAAAGCAATCCCTGCCCTACACTATCTGCTGTCAGGAGCAGCTCCAGGTCAATTAAGGGCATTTTGGAATAGGATTTGGTCCAGAGCCATATGGATCTCCAGGAGGTGTTCCTTATCCAGGCACTGAAGTTCCTTGGAGCAAAACTAGATGGAATGTCCCTCAGTATTTTCTCAGTGTTGCTGTTAGTTACCCTTACATCCAGCTGGTTGTGATGTGCTGCAGCATGTGGGGCTCAACATCAGGAGCACATTGGCAGCCAGAGAGTCTGGGCTGTATTCAAACACTTTCTGCCACTTAAAATACACCGGTTTTATTGGGGATGCTTGAGACAGGGAGGAATTTTTTTCCCTCTTCTGAAGTATTTGTTCAAAGAGCAGCAACAACAAACAACCCAAGCCACAAGCTGTGGAATCATGACTTCATCTTCTCGGCTCTCTCCACGCTGTGCTGGGCAGAGGAGCAGCAAAGGCATTTGCAGATGCACAAATACACTTTTGGGACTTCTCCCTGCGGGAAACCATCGCTTCACAGAGGAATGATTTAAACAGCTGTAGTTTGTCTTGACAGCATATTTTCTTTACTCTGGGCTGCAAAACAACCTCTTTGCTAAAGTTACTCTCAGCTGTGCAAATCAGATTCTGCAGTATATGCAGGTGCTGGCTTGTTGGTGTTTCTTGAAAGAGATGGAGATAGTTAAAAAATGGAGGGATGCTGTGAAAAACAAAATTTTTTTTTCCTGCTCAAAATTCCAAAATTTGAATTTAAAGAAAAAAAAAATTCACCTGGAAACTGAGACAGAATTTACAGGGGCAAAAACTCCGCAACAGTATTTGATCCAGAAATGCTGCTTTTTTGTTGCATAGAAGTTGCTGTCTAGGCCTTTTTGGCACATATACTGGATATGGGAATTTGTTGGGCTCCTGGTTTTGGAAGGAGTTTGTTTGGTTGATATTGGTGGGTTTTTGCTTAGTTGCATTCTTGCTTTTATTCCCCATTCTCCATTCCTTCACCACCACTGCATTCCCACGCTGTTTCCCCCCTTTTTTCCCTGAGGATAAATTGGTTTTTTATCCCACAATACTTCCTATTATTTATGACTGCACCAACACAGCGTTAAATCCCCTGTCAACACTGAAATTCAGCTCAGGCAAAAGAACAAGAAGCAAGGGTGGTACTTTCAAGTTTTGAAATTACTCAACTTTGTTTCAGCCTTGTCTAAATAAATTGTTTGGTTTGGGTTTTGTTTGTTTTAATAGAACAATAGAAATTCTTCATGGAGAAATACTTCTTTCAAGAAGAAAAATAGCTCAAAGGAATTAATTCCTTTAATGTAAAAATTGATTTAATGTGGCTGGTCACTCAAATAAGTAGAAAGAGACTTTATAGAAAGTACCACCCATGGCAGGGGGATATGAATATCTACGAGGATATCAAGGATATTCTGTAAGAGATGGGCCAAACTCAAAGACTATACCAAATCCAAGAGATTTGGAGTTTTTCTGTTGTCATTTCAGTATTCAATTCAGGCTGAAGTTCTGCCAGCAACATCTCAGTGAAAAGATGGACAGGGCTTGGGTTAGAGAGCTGTCCCTTCCTCACCTGGCTGTCTGCCTTTTATTTTTTCCTTGCCTCAATCATTAGCATTCCCAAGTTTGTGTAACTCACTGGCAGCAAGTCACTGTCCTTGCGTATCCCTCAACCACTTGTACATTTCCATCATATTTAATTCTTGTAACCCGCTGACTTTGTGTGCTTTGGGAATCACAACTTCATAAAAAGCTGATTGTATCACAGTGTTATACAACACTCCAAGAGGATTCCTAATCCTAAATGGTTTTCCCAGGACAGTGGCAGTTATTCAGAATTTTTGTTTGAAAAGATGCTGGTGTGGGCCTTCACCTTCTTTGCTTTTCAGATTAATTTTGCTGTTACCTGGACACTGCATTGACTGAAGTCATGTGTCCTAGTTAGTGGATTGAGTAATCCAATTTCTGCTTCAAAATTGAAATTTCAGATTTAATATTGAAACTACCTAGTTTGCTCTGCTGGCTCAGTTTTGAATACTTGCCCAGCTTGAATACTTGCTCACTTCCCTGTGAGAAGACTTGGGAAGCAGAGAACAAATATTCTGCTTAGCCCTCTGTCACAATTTCACAAAACCTACAAAATCTCTATTATTGTCACCCTCGTTTACACTTTGTGTACATTAAAAAGATTTTCTGTGTTTCAAAGTACTTATGGAAATAATTTTGCAATTGTGTTCAGGTGATTCCTACCCCTCATGTTATTCACAGCTTCAGGAGTTTATCTTAGGCAAGACCTATAGAACCGAACATTTCCAGGAAGTGCTTTACAGGGACCAGCAAGAGACAGAGCGCACTTCAAATACTTTACAGCGGCTGAAATCCCACTCATCATTTCTCAGGTTTTCCTTAGTGTTTTATCAGACTGGAACTCCAAATGACTAACAACAAGCTTGCTTGTTTTGGACAGTTAAATAAGGGATGAAAATCAAAGCTGGTACACAGCAATGATATAGTGTTATGTGTGTCACTCCTTCAATAATGAGCTCAATTCTCAGCAGCCATTCTCACTTCTAAAACTCTGCAGAAACACTGTGTGTGTGTTTGACCATAAATAGCAGGTGGATTTTGTTTGGCGTAGGATGACTTGTATCACTGCAAAGTCTCGAGGCAGCCATGAAAAAAGAACTGTGTTCGCTCAGGCTTCTGCCCTGTCAACACGTTCGCCAGCCAGACTCAACTAAGATGAACCTTTATGGTTAAGAGATGGCTGAAAGAAGATATTCCTGTGCCACTTCAGTTTCTCCCTCTGACGCAGGCACATGGACTCGTGAGCAGACTTGCCCACACACAGTTCCTTTGGCCCAGCTGTACCTTTGCCAGTTCCTGCTCGGGCTGAAGCGCGTGGGGCAGCGACAGGCTGTACGTGCCCGTAGCAGGGGGTGCTGGCCCCAGGAGCAGCCTGGGGGCACTGCTGTGACACAGGCACTGCTGTGACACAGGTGCTGCTGTGCAGAGCATTTGATGGGCAGGGAGAACATCTGGTTGGCACCTCGTGCGTAACAAGTCAAGCCCTTCCCTGCAATATACTGCTACTGGCTGAAGTTGAATTAAAGCCTTTTAGTTCTCCTGTTTCTCTTTAAGCAGGAATATCTTAAAGGAAGTTAGAAGCAAATATTTGGAATCGGTTACTGAGATACTTTGGTAGAGTTTTCTCCCTCCCCCAGATTGCTTTTCTTGGTTTGTTTTTTACTATTGAGCATAATCAGAAGTAATTAGAGAGTTACGTCATAATACAGTAATCTGCAATCTATAGATTTTCAACTCAGTATCAACTGACACCCTGACCTTACTCAAGTCTTTGCTCACTAAAGTCCATGACCTTCTAGTGGGTGGTGTCCCTGTCCATGGCAGGGGATTGGAGCTAGATAACATTTAAAGCCCTTTCCAACCCAAAGCGTTCTCCGATTCCGTGTTTACAGGTCTCTGCTATGCAGTCCCTGCTGTTTGCTCCCTGTGCCTTTAAACGAGGTCACGGCAGAGCAGAAGGATGTCACAGGGCTGTGCTTTGTGTTCCCTCTGTGTCCTCGCAGCCGCAGCAGCCACTCTGCTTTGCACCGTGGGTTTTACTGTGTCCATTTTCAGCTTGGATTGCTCCTCCTCTGCACCCTCCTCCGGCCCCAGCCCTTCCTCTTCTCCAGCTGTCTGACTTACCAGTGCTTCTAGTGGGTGTTTAGGGCTTTAAAACTTCATTATGCATCAGTTGGAGGGCAAATAGACTTTCTTTTTAACCTCAAGGCTGAGAAAGTCAATGAATATGGGTTGACTTCTGAGGGTAAGGCTGTAGTGATTGCCTGAAAAAAGTAGCAGTTCATTAAATTTTATGTCCCTGATTAATTTCTCCTCATATTCTAATTTAATCCAAGAAACAGAAACATGAGGTAGGCACTGAAAATATGGCTTAGGATAAAGGCTTAAGGCTAAATGTAATGTGAGAATTATAACTTCTGTTTCTTCAAAATTAACTTATCAGCATGTATTTTCATGGAGTTTATAAACGGACTCTAAAGCAACCCAGGCTTTTGGGGTCCTGTCATCAGCTGGATTAATTATTGCTGATGTGGTAAAGTCTGGAAATCCAGTACAGGGAAGTTAGAATAGGTAATGTTTCTTACAAGCATTTTGCTCAAGTTTGTGTCCTGTTGGTTTTGATGCCTGAAGATCCCCTTAGCACAGTGGGATTTGTGCATGGTCATGCTTTGGAAGCCTCATCAACTCTTCACGAAAGTGGAAATGAACTGGTTTGTTCCTTTTTAATTAAATTTTGGTCAGAATTTGGATAGAAGACCTACTGTGTTGTAAGTGGAACTTACAGTTCCTGTATTTAAGGTAGCATTTAACAAATTCATTTAGGACTGCCTATAGCAAAGTTCACTAAATAATTTCTGATATAGTAGGGTTTTTTTAGTGCCAACTTGAGGTGTTCTGGATTTAGCTTAAATAAACCCAGAAGTGGATAGTTATCGTAGGTGGGAGTGAGGGAAATCTACTTCTGCTGCCTGCTTTTTAAAAACACAGGTTTAAAAAACTACAATCAAGTAAAAAAAATTAAAAAAAAAAAAAAGGCAAAACCCAAAAACAACCAACCAAAAAAAACCCCTAAGGAAAACAAAAAAACAAACAAATAACCAAAACTGTAGTCTTGGTAGCTTTAATTAATGAAATTTGTGGAAGAAGGGAAAGTGAACTGTTTTGCCTCTGTTAGGAAAGTTTCTCCAGCTGTCTCATGGAGAGGCACTCACTACTTGTGCTGTGGACCAGAGATATGAAATTTAGCAGCTGAAGGGGCTCTCATTTCTTGCCCTTCTGTGAAATATCTTCCCAGTGCTTGCCTGTCAGTCCTCAGCTATCAAAACATCTTTGTTTGCATCAGCCTATGGAAACTTTTTAGACATTTTTGGATAGACTATCTAAAAAAATTCCCCTGGCAGCACTCATTTTTTGGCTTCTGGGACTGTCAGGGCTGAGCCAAGGCTGCCTCGTAGGTGTCCTCCAGCGTGACACTGGCATGGTGTTCAGATGTGGAGTGAAAAGCCAGAGGCTGTTTTTCTCTGGAGCTTCTCCTGCTGAAATCATGGAGGAGAGAGCCTGACTGAAAGCCCAGGGGTAAAAAAAATGAAGGCGGATGCATAAGAGGCGAGCGGAATGAGGAACAACAGTGGAGTCAGGTGAATTCAGCACCAGAAGAACAGGATGGAACAAGCAGCTGGGTGGGAGCTGGGGGAGCAGGAGGGGCTGGGGAGAGCCAAGAGAAGCCAGGGAGAAGAACAGAGGTGTGGGGAGCACTGGAGCAGGAGCAGTGTGGAGGGAGCTGTGGTCTGGAAGGCGTGCAGCAAAGGCAGTGCAAGGCTGGGAGCCAGCCATGGGCAACTGCCCACAGCACTGCTTTGGCAAGGCAGGGAGGCAGCCCTGATCCCACAGCCACCACTTCTCCCATTCAGCAAGGAGCTGGGAAACACACCAGGAGAATCAGCCCCCTCCATCTGCTACCCACTGCTTGACCAAATTGGTTACCCATTATGAGCAGAATTTGCATGGGCAGCAGTGAACTTGGAATAGATCCCAAATGTGTGGGAAACAGCATGGTCCCACATAATGGTTTATTTTGATTTCCCTCACCACCATCTTGTGGGGTTTGGTTTGATAGGGGTTTTTTTTGATGTTTTCTTTTTTTCAGGGGGGAGAGGGTATTTTGTATTTACAAAATAACATTCAAAACTGTTTGATATTTTACAACACAAACATAATCTTTCTTAATACGGTTACAGAGGGATTCAACACTGGCAAAGTAAATTATATGGGACCTGCCCCCCCGACCCCATCCAACCAGCCCAACGCCCTAACTTCTCAGCAGGGTTTCTCTCCTCTGTCTGCATTTCTTGTAGCTGTTTGCAGGTTTAAAAATACTCTGGGTTCCACTAACTTCCAAACAAAATGGCTCAACAGACAGCAGTCACATCCTACGCACCTACACCCACAGGCGCACACAGCAGCCGTGCAGATACTTAAGCTGTCTCTAACACACATAATTTTCCTTATTACCAAGTACTTTTCTCTTCCCTTTTCAATGCCTTAAAAATAAAGAAGTCATATGTGCACATGTACACACAGGAGAAGGAAGAAGGAGGGGGAAGAAAGTGTGTGGATTAGTTTATCTGCGTTCAGATCCCTTAAATAAAAGTCTTTGGTGATCTCTGCACATTCAGGTCCAGATCCAAAGCCTGCGGAGGTTAGCAGCTAGTGTGGCACACAGAATATTTTGGAGAATAATTATCATCTCTATTTCTAGATTAAAAGTATATCTATAGTAAGTGTGTCACATGGCACAGGCATCTCTCTCAAGGGGCGCTTTACAGTTTGCTGTGCTAACTCTGGCATATTTCATTTTCTTCAGAAATGAAGGATGTATTTTGTCAATGTAAGCTAATATAATTTACATTTCCTGAAAACAAAATCAAGCAATATTGATTTTTTTGTTATAATTTTTTTCATATACAGTAATATCACCAAATTTTCAAAAATAATAGTTATTTTTCGCTTTACCTTTGCGTTAAATCCATTCACATTTTATAACATGTGCTCTGTCAAACCACAAGATGCTGAGTATTATCCATAGTTTCTTTTCTTGCATTGGTGTCACTCCAGAAAGCTGTATCACTCTTGAGTTCAAAAGCTCTGCGTTTGTGCTACGGTTGGGAATCATTAACATTCTAAAAGTTTTAAGGTTTCTTAGAGGCAACCCACTTTGATTTTCACTTACCTTTTTCAATTTTCTTTCTTAGTTTCTCTCTGCTGAAATCAGGTCAGATATATGATGAAGCTATTTTTTTTTTTCTTTTTTCATGAATTATTACACTATTTATTAATTTTGTTCTGTTGAGGAACAACACTCAAATATCCTTCCTTGGTGTTGTTTTTATATTGCCATTTCTCACTTAGGCTAGGAAAGGAGGAGAATGCATGAAGTGAAAGAAGTTTTTGATTGTGGATTTTTAGAGCTCAACAGACATTGTCTTTTTGTTCAACTTATCCAGGTGGGTGGTTTATTCAGCTATGCCAGTTGAGAATATTAAAAACCCTTTGCCCTATGACCACCTCAAACCAACACCAACATGAGGACCTTGCCATCCTAGAAACCGTTGGTGAAATGGCATTAAAAGTCTAGAAATAAAAGATAGTTTATCAAGCTTTGTGCCTTTCAATATGGCCATTTAATCCTGGGGGAGTTGTAATTCCAGCCCCTTGCTGTGTCTCAATCAGGTATCTCTGCCCTGTGCTTGTTCAGCCTCAGCGAGAGGCTGCAGTGTAGCAGGGACCCAGAGGCCAACCAGAGGGAGAAAGGGGACAAAAAGGGAAATGCCACGTTCCACACAGTGTTCTGCTTAAAGCATCTGGGGTTTCCCGCTGTTAAGTCAGCTGCTACACCAGGGATTTGGGGTGCACAAAACTCAACAAACAAAAGCAGATTGCTGTAGTGATAAACTACATGAGACCAAGACTTTCCTTGCATTCTTTCAAGAATAATTAATCCTAGAAGAGTCAATTTCCAAAAGTATCAGAGAAATTCAGTAAACATATTTACTGAAGTAATTTTCAGCCAGCTCATAGAAGACTCTGCATGCAGTGGAGGCGATACAAAGACAACTGCAATGAAACATTTCAAAGTTTCTGTTCTTTAAGCTTCCCATTTGGCAAAAAGTTCCAGTAGTTCAGGTTTTAATCTTTGTTCCACATGAAAACAGATGTCAAAACATGTTCCTTCAGAGCAACAGTTATATTTTTGGTCAGCTATAATGGCTTTTGGAAGTATGAGTTTCTTCCGATAGGGTACATTCTTGTCAAATACAAAAAATAATACGTCCATTAACATCTTCATTACTTTTTTATCTATTTCTCACCCTTTGCAAATACCCTTGTATTTGCATGTTCCCATTGTGACGCATTTTCCAATATGTTTATTGCACTCCCCCAGTAGGCTTTGACATTGCAGAATGATTGTGCTGTCACAAATACTGGAATGCCCCAACAGAGAGGATTAGAAATGGTCAGCAGATTAAAAGTGTTTGCTTGAAGTTTATTCTTTGGTTAGAAGTAGTGGGGGAAAGTATTTGCATAAATGAATTTTTAATAGATACCAAAAATAGAAAGCTGCTAAAGAAAATGTAGCTTGTCTGCATTATCATGCAATTTTAATTATAGAAGCATTTATGTTCTTTGTGTATTTTGACTTACGGCCATGTGAGACACATGAGTGAACTGTCACTCATGCAGAATTAATTCTAATTTGTCTATATAGGGGAAAAAACCCTGGGAAAATATGATAACGCTTTTCATTGGCATCAAACCCTAGTTGTTGTTAGTCATTTGAGAAAATTATTGTTAGCAGACTATCCAAACTCTGTAGGTCAAAGCCTTCCTTGAAACGAGGTGTATTAGCAGATGACTAAATCCACTACAGGAATGGATTTTATCTACTAAGGAACTATATTCTTCAGTACCATAACATTTATGTCATTTTTTCTTTCCCTTGAACAAGAGAAAATTATTTTGATTCAGTGTTTGGCAATCCGAGCCAGGTTATTTAAAATAACAGTCACTTGGAATGTACCAAGTGTAATTTTTCGTGTAGTTACTTTTCTACAGTATTGCAAACCAAAATCTTTAGTTTCTCACAGAACACAATACAAAAGCAGTTTGTAAAGAGTCTTTAGACTTTGCTCTTTTTCTCCCAGGGGAGTTGCAAATGAGAAGTTGTCACTGACACGTAGGGCAACAAATGGATAAAGCAAGCATGGATTCTGAGATCTATAATTTTTAATAATCTTTAAACTAGCTACAAAATGTCAATCACTTCACAAACTGACAGGAGACATAAGGAATTTTCATATTACATGCTGTAAATGATATTTATCTCACAGTTTATCTAGAGTTCATTCATTTAGGTTTTTTAATTATTTTTTAATTGTCATCTACTAAACATCTCAGCGATTTGGTGTGCATAGCTCTAGGTAAGCAACAGAGAACTGTACCGATAACAAACCACATGGGGATAGCGACTAGTAAGAGAGAGCCTTATAAAAATTACATTTCTTTGCACCATTTCATATGGTAGTTGTTTCCTCCAAAAGATAGTCTTCAAAAGCAGCAGACAAACCCAATATATTACACTTATTTCTTTTTGTCTTTGACATATTTTCAGCCAAGCTTTTATTTCGCTGGCAATGGCTAAATGGTGAGTGCCAAATCCCTCTTTTTTCATCATTAAAAAAAATGATCATGATTAATAACTATATATATATCAACAAGAAAAAAGTGGCACAACTGCAAACTTGCTGGTATAACATAGTCCCAAAAGAGTCCGAATACTGAGCATGCTTTTGTTGTCATTGTTGGTGTGCTACTGCCATGGGAAAATTCTTGTTTAAGTAGGAGTCTAAAAGTCTATTTATTCCTCATGCATAACTGCATAAATCACATCACTTTTTAGTGCAATGCTTGTTATAGTAATATAATTCCACATTGTCTAATCATGAAATCATAACAACAGATAATGGCAATGAAGAACTGAAGACAGCAGGTTTAAGTGCTTAAACATCATGATACCCAAAGACAGGAGCATGGCAGTAGCTCTGTGGAATGTCACAGTTTTACAAGAACAATACTGTATATTTAAAGGTTAACAGCACGTTTAGCATTCCAACAGTGTTGTCATTCAGCAAACATCATTTAAAAAAAAGAAAAATGAGAAGGAAAAAAAAAGGAAAGGAATCCAAAACAGAAACAAGGAAAGGAAAGGAAGAACCCCAAAAAACATCATAGTGAGCTATAGCCATCAAATCAGCACTATGTACAACCTTTGGAAAGAAAGATATCTAGAAAAAAATAATTACAAGTATCATTTTTGGAAAGCTGACAAACTACACAGGACAACATTTACAATGGGGCTGATATGTGCATGTGTGCAAACCTAGTAGATAAATACCATGATAAAAGCATGAAGGTGCTGCCCTGCTGGACAGCATTAAAAGGAAATGCACTTCTCTGCATTTAACCGCTGCCCAGCATCTTTGTTGCACGCTGGTTGGCTTCATCAATCCTGGTTTTGTTGGAATCAGCCTGGGGAAACACAGAGGAAAGAGAGGGATGAGTACAGGGAAGAAAGAGAGTATGAGGGGAAAAAAACAGTACAGGGAAGAAAGACAGTGCTTTGTGGGTAGTTCCATAATTTTGGCTAGGTCATGGAAAAATGAAACTTGAAAATACTGGAGAGCTGCTCTTTATAGTGGTATTAAGAACCCAAAAGGAGATTACAGATTTTCTGGTTTTACTTCATGTAGCCTTTGAGCAGAGCTTTTCTGTTTGTGGTCAGCTCCACTGAACTCCTGTAAATGCTGCGTGAGGTCTGTAGCTGATGCTGTCGGCAGCACTGCTGGTGCTGATGGTAATGGATGACAGCATGAGAACTGGTGGTGTGCGTCTGCGTTTTGCTGGGGAAAAGCTTCAGAGCCCTCTAAGATTCAGTGGACCCGGACTGTGGTCTAATTTAGATCATCAGGTACTAGCCAAAACTAAAATTTTGGTCAGTGTAGAGACTCCCAGAGCAGAGAAACTAGATCATCTGATGTAGGGAATGCTGGTAAAGATAAATTTATTTGAAAAGATCAGCCTGGATATCTTTGCTCTGCATGTGAAAGGAAAGGAATAGGTGGGAGGGATGCCTGTACTCCAAAGTTCACCAATGTAGTTGCAAGAGAGAGTAGCCTCTTTCATTGGGCAGCAGCATAAACAGGAGTTAAGAAAAGGCAGGGATTCTGCTGTGATTTGAAGCAGTCAAACTGCAATTTAGTCCTGCATAGACTGAGCCATTAGCTGCACTGTTTTCCCTGGGGTAACACCTGCCATGATTATAAAATGCCATTAATAAAATGGCACCACTTGGGAGGCTGGGGAGTTCTCTCTGAGTGTGAAGACACTTGGACCATGATTTTCTGTAGCTCTGCAGAAGTTACTTTTAGAGACTAAAGACACTGTTTTAGCTGACAAAAACTGGCAAAACTCCACTCAACCCCACGTTGCCATGCCGACTTATTCTAGCAGAGGGACTAGATAGAAAATGGTTTCAATTTTTAAAACCAGACCTCTGGGAAAGGTGAGAATTGTGTTGCTGCTTTAAAAGCATGGGCCCCAGTAGCAAACTCTTTCTGTGGTTTGATGGCTGCATTTCGTTAGCTTTGATGATTGTTCCCACATCTCTGGGGTGTATCCAAATTGTACAGAATTATTTTAAATCTCCAATTTGCAAAGACAGAATGGTGGAGCAACTTTCCCACATGCATTTAAGAATCCTTTAAGAATGTTTATGCTGATGTGCAATAAATCTTTCTGAAATATCTTGGGCTTTTCTCCGTAATTGTTTTGGAAAATGCTATGTGTATTTTTAGTGCGGTAGCACATGCCAGCTCCTCAACAAGCATAAATCGGCAAAACTACTCATTACAAGCCACACTCCTTTATTTTAGCCGTGAGTTTGACCTTGTCTACCGCAGTACAATTTTGTGTGCTTTTGCCAAAAGGCTACCTAAAGAGTTAATGGGTTTGGAAGCAGTTACCTTTGCCATGAAATGCATGAATATTCGTTGAACACTAACGAAACATCATGTTCCTAATGATGTTTAGACATTAGTATCTGGTGGGTGATGTTGCATTGGAGGCAGTGGGATTCTTTGTGCTGACCTTCCCACTTAGGTCAAGAGAGAGTGATTTGATCCCCCTCTACTTTCCTCCCAGCCTCCTATTCATGGTAGATTTTAGGGCCAGCTCTTCTGGTGATGGTGCCATTTGACCTACTCATCACACTGTCATTTTGGGTTTTGTCCCTTTCTCTCTGATCTGAGGAAAGGATAAATAAAGCCTTTTATTCATTGCTGTCCTGATTACTGTGGATAGATCAGATTACATTACTGCTCTCTGAGATTGCTCTGGTTTGGGTGCATGCATCCAGTATAACATAAATCCTTTAGGAGCATTTGTGATGCATCCCAGGGTACTTTGGCTTACCTTTGTGATGCATCCCAACTTTTGCAAACTGTGCCAGCCAGGGGTCTTTCTAATGTTCATAATTGACCCAAAGCACAGTGCTCCGACTGGTCAGGAAAACACCCCTGGCAATGCTGTGAGGGGGACAAGGGCCTGTTGCCATATTTCATTGCAGACTGGATGTGTGTACAACTGAGGTTTCGCTGTTTTCCAGCTAACCATTATTTCTGTCTTTTATAGCAGGTTTTACTAATACATCGTGTTCCTTTTTCTAGTACTTCATTACTGTATGTCCTTACTCTGAGAAATTTGGCTCTTTTTTCACTAAGACTGAAGACTGTCTTATTTTTGTGCTGCTCTCATGACGACTCCTCTGTGTACAATGCAAATCCATCTTTCACAAATGTGTCACTGTTCCTTAGCCAAGGGCCCTGGGTGATTTTATGAATGCATTAGCTGCCAATGTTATTTTGCCATTGCTGTACAAAATGCCAAAGTCTGTGAGAGGACCACAGAGTTGTGGAAAGCCGGTCCCTCAGCTCACTGCTCTCAGCATGCACGGTTAGAGGTTTGGCCCGTGTGCTCGATGTGCACACAGGACGTGGTCAATGTTTTCCAAGTCCAGACGTTTGCAAGCCTGAGCTGGTAGGAGAACAGTAACTTGTTTGGCTTGCTGTATTGTGGGATAGGATCCCACAGGCATGGGTAGGATGCCACTGATTTCCATCCACAGGGCACGTCTCCTGCCACTGTGACATGAGCAGGGGAGGTGGGAACGCAATAGTGCACGTCCTCATTGCTTTGAGAAAATAATGTATGTCATAGGCTTCTTATTTAAAGGTGCTCATGGTGCAGGCTTTATAAACTCCCTGTCCCTTCTCAAAGTATAGAGAGATGTGCTGCTTTCTAGTTCTTTGCATTTGAATAGCAGCAGTAAATCCTTCCCCGATGCTCGTCCTTCTCCCAGAAATACTAAATGGTGCATAATGGCATCCCAGTAATACTGTGCATTTTGCAGTACAGACAAACAAACACATGCAGCTTTATAAAGTAAGACTTTTGACCAATGCCAAGCCACGTGCTCTAAGGTGCCAGGTGGCTGCTTCTCTGTCAGGGATGATCTTCCTACCGTTCAGACAATGTATACTTCACCAGTTCTCTCTGGAATCTGCCTCCGATAAGGAAAGCTCTTGGAGTGAATCCCTCAGTGCAGTATTTTCCTTAATTTTTATTACTAGGCTCTGATATAGTTAACTGACATGAAAAACAGGCATGGGCATCCTGCTTGTTTGAGGAGGCATGCATGTGTAAGAAGGCTCAAGAACACCAGCTCTACCACTTGAGGTCAGAATTAACTCTAAGCACCACATCTAAATCCTTGGGTTAGGTCCTCAGGTTGTGTAAATCTCAACGGAAGTGGAGCATTGTGTTGGTTTTACACCAGATGAAGATCTAGCCTCTTATGTCCCTTCAGCCTGGCTGTGCCTGTGCCTGGAGCTCCGCCAGTACCAATGCAGATGGCCTGCAGATCTTGGGATCTTGGGATGGCAGTGAGCTCCCAGCTAGGCTTGGAGGGGGCTGCTCTCTGCTTCAGAAATCTGCAGTGCAGGTCTGGCATGGTGCTCTCTGCCATTTTAGATGGTGATTTTACAGAACTAATGCTGAGCTTTTGTATTCCACTGGGGCTCTGTGGGGCCCAATTATATATAAATATATATATATATATATACAC
>VYZP01067249.1:0-11021 GCA_013400635.1 Hypocryptadius cinnamomeus
AGCTCCGTGGCCTCCTCTGGACTCATCCCAGAAGCTCCAGGTCCTGACTGTGCTGAGGGTCCCAGCCCTGGAGCAAGCTCTGTGCTGGGGTCCCATGTCCCCCCCACAGGGGGACAATCTCCTCTCTCAATCTGCTCCCACTCCCTCTGGGTGTAGCCCAAGGTGTTTGGCCTCCTGGGCTGGCAGTTCACAAAGCTGGCTCATGTCCCTTTCCCTTCTCCCATTTTTCTGTCTGTGTGGGCAGGGACAGGGACAGGGCAGGGACAGGGACAGGGGCAGCAACAGGGACAGGGACAGGGACATCCTGCTTGGACCAAGAAGACAAACAGGAGCCAAATCCTGCCTGAACAAAGTGAAACAAGTTGTGACAATGCCAGAGCTCTAACCCCAGCCCAAATCCAGTCTGAATTCTCCAGAGTGCACTTCCTGCATCCTCCATTGCAGCACCTGTTCCCCCTGCCAAGGCAGTCCCCAGCAGGATCCTGCAGGGTGTCACATGGGGCTTCCACAGCTGCCACCTCTGGGCCACACTGGCTCCAAACAGGTCCCAGTTGCCACCAGAGCTGCAGACAGATAAAAGACTCTGGGCTGTCACCACAGAAGCTTCTCTGGGTTCAGCTGAGGTGGGGTAGGAACTTCCCAGCTCTGCCATCAGCTGGCACCACTGATCAGATCTTTGCTGTCTAACCTGGTTCTGTCAGAACAGCTTTAAAAAATTCAACAAACAAAACCCTACCATTAGCAATGTTTTAAGCTAATCCAGATCATTTTGATAGAACTGGGCTAGGGAGCAATTCCAGCTGTCACAGCAGGAGCAGGGATGGCCCCTGGCCAGGGACAGGGCTGTGGGCAGGTGGAGCAGGACATGGAGCGGAAACTTTTCCTTGAGGAGCTGGGGGTGGCCTGGCAGGACAGGGCTGGGCCAGCCCTGGGTGCCCAGGTGGCTGCAACGCTGTTCCACAGGCAGGGCCACACCAAGACTGGGCCTGAACTGGGTGCAGAACAGGACAGTGATGAAACCACTGCAGGTCACAGCTTGCCTTGTACCCCAAGCCTGTGCCCGAGGGGGCTCGGCCAGCCAGGACACCGGCTGTGCCAGGGCCGTGGAGGCTGAGGGCTGAGCGTGGTGGGAAGGGCACTGAACTGTGCCACCATCACTGCTGAGCACTGCCTTGGTGTGACATTATCAGGGGGACAGCAGCGTTCTGGTGATGACTCACCCTGGGCTCATGGGACTGGATAATTCAATGTTTCAGTGACACCACGCAGGAGTTCAGGCAGAGCAGCAAACGCTGCCTCAGACTCAGCTGCCAGCCCTGCTCAGGAACCTGCATCTGGGAGATCACAGAATCATGGAATCAGGGAATTGTTAAGACTGGTAAAGACCTTTAAGATTATCAAGCCAAACCACCAAGCTGATGTGATGTTCCTTGAGCAGCCCAGCTGTTCCCACCTCTGTGACAATAAAGAGTTCAGCTGTAGTGAGAGAAATCCTTGACCCAGTCAAATATATCCTAAGTCTAGGTAGAGTAAATGAGAGAGGACACAATTCCCTGTGTGCAGGTGAGGCCCTGGAACAAAAAATCTTTAAGGAGCAGATTTCTGGCTGTGCATTAATTAGAAGTGGGGACAAATCTTTTATGCAGCTGCCAATCTCACCTCAGCTGTGGGCACTTCCAGTCAGTGGAAAGTCAAAGCAGTGCACACCACCCACAAAGCCCCCAGGGACTTCTGACTAACAATAGCCTCCCTTCTGACCAGCTGTTGGACACCTCTGCTCCACCAGCTGTGCTCACAGCAGTGACCTTGCCCTGGCACTGCTGGATTTGGATAAATTCATTTTGGCTCTGCCTCGGGCATGGCTGTGCCTCACAGACAAGAATTTCTGTGCTCCTGCAGCAGCTCCTCCTGCTCCACCGCCCCGGTTCAGCCCAGTGTTGGTCCCATCGGGAGTCAGAGCTTTTGAGTGGATTAGCAGCAGATCTCTGCAGCTGCCTGGGGATAACAGAGGTGGCTCCGGAGCTCTGTACCTTAAAAGCTCCCTCAGCGCTTCAGACGGAGCGGGCTGGGAGGGAGGGCTCTCTCCAGGCTTCCTCCCACATTTCCATGCAAACAGGTTTGTTTATTCTTTGTAAACACAGACAAATCCAGCAAAAATTGGCCTTCTTGACTCGAGGAAGTAATTTGGTGTTGCAGCAATTGTCAGACACGGTGGCACCATCTGCCACGCTCACATGACTGTAATTTGCCAGACACTGCATCACCTCCCTGTTTCCAATTATCCTTTTCCTCTGAACAAAGCCTGTCTTTAACACAATGCTGGCACATCCAAGGGAAAGGAGGAATAATAATCACTGTTTACTATTATCCAGCAATACATTATTCACGCTTCCCTCTCTTAGCAAAATCTTCCTTAATATCAAATGGTACATATTGGAGGGGAATGGCAGAGCCTCTGGGATTCCAGATGCCTTTGCACTGCTGTCATTAGCATAGGCTCTCAGATTAATCAGGATATTCATTAGGGAGCAATTGCACTGCGAGGACTGCTCGGGGAGCAGGTGCAGTTTCACCTGGAGTGGGAGCAGAGCACCAGGAGCAGCTCCTGGGCAAGTAGCACAGGGACCTGGCCCCCAGTGCCACAGACCCTGATAACCCAGGCAGGGCCACAGCAGTGCCAGGGTGTGCTCAGGGCTTGGCACACTCCAGGGCTGGCCACAATGATCCCCCTCAGGATCACGGAACCTCAGGTCAGGTCCAGAGCCCACATTACGATGTCAGGGTTTCTCAAGGATCACACACACTCCAGGCACAACTCCAGCTGCTGGGATGGGATTGTCCAACTGCCAGGTCACAGCCTGGAGCCCTGGAACAGCTCTGCACCAACAGCAGTAAAGAAGTCGCAGGCAGGTGCCAAAAACCAAACCAAAGCAGGCAGGGAGCTGGGCAGAAGATTCCTCCAGCCAAGTGCTGCCTCTGTCAGGCTGTTCTAGCATGAAAAAGAGATCCAACAGAACTTATGTGGGATCACTCACACAGAGACACCATGCTGGGGCCATAAAATGTCTTGGCTGGAAATGAAAGACTCACTGAATTGAGATGAAAGCCAGAAACTTTCAGGGTGAAAGAAGACCAAGATATTAATAAATGTATTACTAAAAAATGGGAAAGATGGTTTTTGCCCAGATGGGTTGTGGACTCCACATCCCTGGAAATGTCCAAGGCCAGGCTGGATGGGGCTTGGAGCAGCCTGGGACAGTGGAAGGTGTCTCTGCCATGGCAGGGGTGGCACTGGGTGGGCTTTAAGGTCCCTTCCCAGGAAACCACTCCATGATTGTCAGTAGGGACCAAGGGAAGTGGTGCATTCCAGGTTTTGTGATGTCTCCAGTTATGGACAAACAGCTTTCCCAGCTGAGACATTTCAGTGCCATTCCCTGATGAGCCAGAGGGATTTCTGCTGTTTCCAGATGGCAGGAATTGTGTGGGAAGGATGGTGGAGGACACAGGGCTCTGCCATGGCCCTCACACCTTCACCTGCCATGCTCCAGTGACTCCCCCATTAAATCTTAAAGGGCTTCTGCATAAAACAGAAGGGCAAGGATTTTAACAACTGTGACCTTTTACAGCCAAACAAATTCCTCAGCCAAAGGAAAACTTCCAGTACTTCCTTGGTCCTAGGAACTCTCCAGGCTTCCTTAGTCCTTGGAATAGGTCCCAGGGCAGGTTTTCCTCCAAGTTTATCCTTGCAAATAGCAAAGACAGCTGTTTGCAATGACCAAAATCCACTGTCTTTAGCCAATTTCTGGAAAAGATGCTTTAATAAACATGTTCAGCCAGAATGACCCAACACCAGGGACAAGGCTGGTGCCTCCAGCTGCTCCAACATTCATATCACAAATCTAAATCTAGGAAAAATAGAAACACAAGGAAGTGCAGATTGGTCCTGCCTCTCCTATCAAGCCTTGCTCAGCTGATTCTGGGGTGAGTAAAGAGGAAGAATTGCCTTTGGTTCAGAGCAAAGCTGGTACATCCTGAAGGGTCTTCCTTAGCTGGAAGTGCTGGGGGTCAAGCAGAATTCCAGACAGTGGAAATAAGGCCTGCAACCTCCTGGGCCAATTCTGTCTGTTTCATCACGAGAAAAATTCTGACCTTGCAATGAAACCAAAAAACTTGTGCACTTGAAAGCTTCTGTAAATTCAAAAGCAAAACTGTAACTTCTGCTGAAATTATTGCATTGGGAATTTCTGCCAAAAAATAACACAAGGAGAGAGAGAGAGCCAGAGCCAGAGAGGGCTCTCTGCTTCGAACATTTAGCTGTTCCTAATCTCCATCCCTACAGATTGCTCTGGAAACCTCAGTCTTGGTTGTTTCAAATACTGCCTTGTAAACACACAATTTATTGAAGCTTTATTAAATGCAATCTAATCTTCATTCTCAGATTTGCAAACCTATTACAAGTTGCAAATGATCTTTTATTGATTTTTCCCTTTATAGACTTGTTGTTACTTACTTTGTTTACCTGGGAGCTAAAGGCCTGCTGATCAGAAGGCTCATTTACTGCAAGCTGGATGAAAATAAGTCCAGCAGTAGCTGCTTAATTGTTTTGAATTATTATTGTTAATTGGGACTGTGTCTTTGATTCACTGAAAGGCAGTGATTTAATTGCACTGCACCTAATTAGCAGCAGTTTTGATTACTGGGAGCTTCGAGTGGCACCAACCCGAAGCAAACAGAGCCTTGAGTGAATGTTTCGCCAAACATCACCAGAGGAGACAGAGGTGACGTTAGTGTTGGGGAAAACAGAAGGGCAAACAAGGGATGGAGAAGGACAGGGAATTCCTCCCAAGCAGGAGCACCTCAGTCTGAAAGGGAGGGGGAGGATCCACGAGGAGCTCCGGGTGTGGAGCTCAAGTTCAATCCTTTAGGTCACAGAATCATCACCGTTGGAAGAGGCTTTCAAGTTCAGCCAGTGCCACCATCAGTGGAGCAGCACCATCACCCCAATAAACCGCTCCATTCCCAAGGCCATATCCTGGGGGAAGCTCCAGACAGCCGTTCTCTCTGCAGCATAAGCTGCTATCATTCACCAGCTGGCAGAGCTGTGCTCAAACCACATCTCAGAAGGTTCTGAGGGAAGGAAGCCACTGACAGAAAGGCCAAATGTGTCACAGGGAATGTCCTCGGGGTTGCATTATGTGGAAGGGAAGTTGCCTGGCTCCTATCACTAAAGAATCTCTTCTGGGAAGGAAAACACCATTACTGCAGTATTGAATTGCACGGAGAGATTTACGATCTAATTTAAAGATGCAGGGATTTATTTGTTAATTGTAATAAACAGCAAGTTCATTACACTCCAGCCTCCAAAGCAGCAGCGCCTCGTAGACAGGGAATAAAATACTGATTTCATTCACTTTCAGGGCAGAAGTTCATCAGGGAGGTGCCAAGAACTGAGAACAAAACCACCACTCCCCCTCTGCCAGAAAATGTATTTTAGTGGGAACAAACCCATGGGGAAAGAGGCTCTTCCTTTGGAAGGCTCACCAAGTTCCTGGGAGCACTACACAAGAGGTTCTAAGATTTTGTTTGATTTCTAATGATGTCACTCGGATTTATTGGCCAGTAAATCAAACTCAATTCCCCAAGCTGGGTCTGTTTTGCTCCAGGCAGGAACTGTTGGCTGATCTCTCATTGTTCTTATCCTCACCCAGAGCCTTTCATCCCATTTCCTCTGCCCTGCCCAATTGGGAAGGGCAGGGACAGAAGCAGCTTTGGGAGCACCTGGAATCCAGCCACAGCCAACCCACCAGGGCCTGAGCACTCCAAGGGAATTTTTGAGTGTGAATAGGACCAAAATTTGTGAGGAAAAAGGTTCACATTTCCCTACTTGCTATTCCTCCATGGCTTTTCCAGGGCAATAACACGCTGAGAAGCCTTTCCAGGGACTTCACTTGGCTGCTTTGTTGTGGTAACACCCTGATCTTTCTCAGCACTTACATAATTTTAATTTTGTTTATATTTTGTTTTGTATTTGTATTTATTTATATTTATGCATATATATTTCAGTCCTTCCTTGGAATGTAGACTTAGCCTTGAAACTTAAATCCTTTCATTTACCTGCTTTTATTCCTTTGGATGTTGCCTGTTAATAGCCTGTTTCCCTGTGACCAGGAATATTCATTGGAAAATGGCATTGGCCTCTTCCTTCAGTGTGAATGGAAAGATTTAGGAGCTGGTTCATTCAGGAGATCCTCTCCTTCAGCAATTGATGCTTGGGAATGATTCATTATTAAGGGGATGTGTCCATGTCAGGGGCTTTTGCTGTTGACTTGTGCAATTTGCTGATTTTATCTGCAAACACTGATTTAATGTTTCCTCTGATCCAGGGGCTGGGCTCCACATGACACTGGCGAAAATCAAGGAAGTGTTTGAAGGAATTCAGTGGAAAAAAAGAGAGAAAAATACAAGATCCCAATCAGATGCTGAAAAAAGGAAACCTCTCCCAAAAGCACAAATCCTGCTTGGCAGAATGAATTCAGTTCCACAGGGAAAGATTTTATCTCTCCCATATTTTTCTGGCCTTTGCAGTTTTTTCGTCCTCTGGAGTATGGGACTGAGTGGTGACAAGCGAGTACCTGACTTGATTTCAGGCCACCATTTCTGACTGGTTTTCCACTGGGAAAACCTGGAGAAACATCAGCGAGAGGAATTTCCATCTGACAGCCTTGGATGCTTTTCAGCCTTCACAGAGACATGGACTCTGCTGGGCTCAGGGCCTTTTCCTGCCCATTCCCTCTTTTTCCTGGCTCCAGTCTTGGCACAGAGCTGGTACCATTCCCAGCATGATGAACCAGATCAGCTCACGGCATAACAACAAGAGATCATGGAATTACAGAATCCCAGAGTGGTTTGCGTTGGAAGGGACTTCAAGAACCCACCCCTGCCATGGCAGGGACACCTCCCACTATCCCAGGATGCTCCAAGCCCTGTCCAGCCTGGCTGTGAACATTTCCAGGGATCCAGGGGCAGCCACAACCTGTGCCAGTGTCTCCACAGTTCGATGGGAGAAGTGGGGGCAGGAGCTTCCCTTTCTTTGCAGGAAGGGACAAGGATTTGTCTCTCCCTTCCTTACTCCCATGGACTTCACCTCTGCCCTGAGCTGGAGCAGTCCCCAGGCACTGTGAGTGCAATTTCTCCCACTCTTACCACTAAATACCACTCAAGTTCTGCAGCTTAGGAAGTGTTGTCCCTTAAAAGGAAAACCTCATACTGCATCTCCTCCAAAAACTTTACCCCAACTTTCTTAAGCAATTAAGGAAAAAACCCTGCTTTCTTTGGGAGGCAGAATTGCTGTCCTCCTTTCCAGTATCTTTATTTGCTTTCAAAATGCTCCAAAACTTCAAAATATTTTTATTCTATTTTCAGTAAAATGCTATTTTTAAATGAGCCCAATTTCCCCGTAAGAAGAACAGGCTCGCACTGCTGAATATGGAGGGTGGATCCACCATCTGGACAACAGACTCTGGAGCCACAGAAAACAGAAGCAGAACAATCTGATGTCATGGCTCTTCAAAGCATCAGAATTCTTCTTCACAATTTTACAACTTGGGGAGCTTTCAGACTGGACAGAGGGAGGTTTGATGTTGAAAATTCCCTGTTCTGCAGCCCAGCATGGGGTTTTCAACAGGCCTGGAGGACCATGGAATACACACAGAGAGAGCTTTGCTTTAAAGGCAGAGTTGGGTTCTGCAGAGATTTGCAGGAGGGTGCTCAGGGCTCTGATGGAGCAGCCACAGCTGCTCTGGGCACTCTGTGCCAGGGACTCCCTGCCCTCCCAGGGAAAACAATTTCTTCACAATATCACATCAAAACCTGCCCTCTGGCAGTGGGAACCCATTGTCCCTTGTCCTGTCACTACCATTTTTTTAACAACCTCCCTTAGGTACTGGAAGGCCACTATGAGCTCTCCCAAAGCCTCTGCTCTCCATGCTATGTTATAATAGATCTATTAATTACACCTATATTAAATATATATTCTTTATCTGCCTCAGGGGCAGATCAATGCTGTGAGATGGAGCACGAAGGTGCTATGCTATTCCACATTCTGCAGCCCAGACAGGATGGAAAAGTATTATCTGCTTTGTTCCCCTTTGTTTTGGCCTGTGGCAGCACCTGCCTGGACTCTGGGGTTAAACCTGCCCAGCTCTGTCACACCTCAGCACAGGATGTTTGTAAAGCAGGGGAAAGGCAGAAGACAGAATAATAAATGCAAAGGGAGGAGGTTACAGGAGCTTCTGGAATGAAAATCATCCCTGGCAGTGCCCAAGGCCAGGCTGGATGGGGCTTGGAGCAGCCTGTGACAGTGGAAGGTGTCCCTGCCATGGCAGGGGTGGCACTGGATGGGCTTTAATGTCTCTCCAACCCAAACCATTCCATGATTCCGTAAGTCCATGGTTCCAGCTGTCCCAGGTTTTCTAGCTGAGTCTCACTGCCATAAAGTCCTGAATCCTCAACCACATCAGATGGAAAAGAAGATATTGAGATAGTCACCACTTTAATTGAAAATATACATTAAGTGGAAGTGCCTGAGAAGGTACTGCTAGTCCATAATCAACTCACCTCTCTTTAACCCAAATCCCAGGTGAACAGCTCAGATTCACAACTCAACAGAGTCAATCATAAAGTTGTTTCTTTAAAAAAGCACAAATACAAAAAGTATCAACAGAGAAAAGATTTTGAGTTCTGCCTTTGGATCAAGAATGTTTTAAATAAAGCCTTGGGAAAACCAACCTGTGGATTTGCTTTAGCGAAGTTGGAGAGAAGGAAATAGGGTCCACCAAAAATTAGAAAACAACTAATATTCTCTGAAGCATTTTTCCACCCCTTTAAGTCAATCAAAAGCATGTTGGCAAATCCTGCTTCAGCCCAGGAGCTCCAAGAGCCCTTTGGTGCCACTCTAGGAGCAGCAGTTCCAGGCACACGGAGAAAGCTCCAGGCACTGCTCCACGACTGGGGGGGTGGACAGCAGCAGCTGGACCACAGCATGTTGTCCATAAAATTGGGCACAACATTTAAAATATTAACCTGCTCCAGAGTTTTTCTTTACTTGCTCCATATCCTTGACTCCTTCACCAGAATTTGTGAGGAGTTTGCTAAATGGGTTAAGAGGGTTAAGAACCAGTTCCACATTTCCCTGAATGTGCCACGTGTGACACTTGCTGTCCCTTCTGCTTCATAAACAGAATCCCAGACTGGATTGGCTTGGGAAGGACCTTAAATCCCACCCAGTGCCACCCCTGCCATGAACAGGGACACCTCCCACTGTCCCAGGCTGCTCCAACCCCATCCAACCTGGCCTTGGGCACTGCCAGGGATCCAGGGCCAGCCCCAGCTGCTCTGGGCACCCTGTGCCTGGCACTCCCCACCCTCCCAGGGAACAATTCCTTCTAAATATCCCATCTAACCCTGCCCTCTGGCAGTGGGAAACCATTCCCTGTGTCCTGTCACCCCAGACCCTTGTCCAATGTCCCCCTCCATGTTTCTTGTCGCCCCTTCAGGTCCTGGAAGGTCACAATTAAGTCACCCTGAATCTCCAGGCTGAGTCCAACATCCCACAACGTCTGCTGGGGTCACCTCACATGTCCAGCTGTCCAGGAATGCCCATGAAGGTCTGGATGGAGCTGTCTGGAGGTGGTCCAGCAGCACAGGAGCTCACAAGTACCTGAACGCTGGGTGCAAAGGGCAGGAGGAGCTCCTGCAGCACAGGGGATTTACAGGTGGCTGAGAAGGATGAAACCCTCTCATGGTGCCAGCAGGAAAAGCTTAGAGGAGTTCCACAACTGCTCTGTCTGCACCTCTCAGGTAACAGAGACAAGAGCCAGTCCAGAGGAGCATTTCATGTAGAAAGGGTATTGGGATGGAGAAAATCCTTACAGAGCCAAAGCTTGTGTGCAGGAGAGGGAAAGGCATTACCTGCCTGAGTAGGCTTTTCCCAGAACTAAGGGGAAACTCTGGAAAATTGGCTGAGTGTATAAAGTTGGCTGAGTGTATAAAATTGACTGAGTACATGAAACTGTCTGAGGGTCTCAGATGGCCTCTGGGACCCTGGTGCACACACATCTCACACAAGGAGTCTGTGGTATTTCTGCAGAAGGGTTGGCAAATTACAAAGGTACTCATGATTAACAATTCTTGCCAGAGCTGATGGGAGCTCTGCAGCCATGGCAGGTGCTTTATTTCTGCCTCAGAGGGCCCACAACTAAATCTGGGTCTAAAATAGACTGGTAAGGTTCAGGGAAGGACACAGGTGAAGCAGCCTTGCATCCTTTATGTGTAGGAGTGGTCAAAAAAAGTAAGAGTGGTGGAGTATAAGAGGCATTTGAACTTAAAGGCTGGAATGAGGTTGTGGCTTCCCCCTGGAAGTGTCCAAGGTCAGGCTGGATGGGGCTTGGAGCACCCTGGTCTAGTGGAAGATGTCCCTGCCCATGGCAATGGGATGGAATGAGATGATCTTTAAGGTCCCCTTCCAACCCAACCCATGGGATTCCATGATTCATTCTAAACACTTCTCATTTCATTGGAAGACATCACAAGTCCTGCCACACTTAGCAAGTCCTGCCCTGTCTTTGTTTCCCTCAGTGCAAAGCAGGAGCATTTGCTGAAGTGCTGAAGGTGATCCATGGGACCAGTCCCTGGGAGCACTGAAGGGGTATCGCCGGCCGGGGTCTACGTACAAATCACCAACAGGACGGGACTGCTGGGGAACGCATCTGGAGCTGTTAATGGTCCAGCATCAGCCTCATTACGTGGTGTCCCAGACTGCAAGGCAAGATGTATTCTATTTGCCATCTGTATTGCAGCTGTCTCCTGTTCATTGGGCAGTTTTCCTTATCTCTTCCACATCCACTCCTCCCTCTGGGGAGACATCTGCTGATAACAGGCTATGGAATGTCACTGCATGGCTGATAAGAGCTACAGCATCCCACTGGGAGATGTGAGCCCAGAGGGAGGAGCCAAGCATTCCT